>BSBK01002030.1:0-145000 GCA_027943335.1 Chamaecyparis obtusa
ACCCATATTCTTGAATCTATCTACAGTCAGAAGTCTATTACTAAGGGCCAACTAGGCACAAAAACTAGCTTTGGGTAGACAGTTTTTGTTCCAGCATAGGTTTGTAGGGATTTCAGTCTTGGGTCTCTTGTAGCTTTTAATGATAAGATTATATCCATCTTTAGTGTTATATTGTCCATTTTTAGAACCATCCCAAACTAACAAGTCCATTCTGTCATTTAGAAAGATTTTTTCTTTTGTTAAGAGTCTCTTTTAATAGCTTTTACTCTTGTAAAGATATCCCTATTTCCTTAAAATATTTCCATACCCCAATCTTCTCGATTGAAAAAATATAGTCCTTGAGGAAAATCCCTATCCTAGATTTTAAATAGTTTTTAAGAGGAATATTATTTAGTTCTGTATTTAAGACTTCATAACCTCCCCCAAGAATCAGTCCAAAAAAGGACATCTTTGCTGTGCCTAGATTCCATGTTAATTTATTCATAATAATGTGTCGATAGTCTAACATGAAGTTCCAAATTCTAGATCCTCTAGGAGGATTTAATTCTCTAAAAATATTAATGGAGGAGTTTTCACTTAAATATTTAGAAATGAGAATCTTTTCCCATTTAGCCTCAGGATTTTTAAACAGTCTCCAATTAACTTAGCTCCAAGGGCTCTCCCTTGGTCACATAAGTTTTTTGAGACCTGCCGCACCCTCATCTTTTGGTCTACAAACTATATCCCAAGAGATTAGGGGGACTTTCTTCTCATCACCACTACCCTGCCAGAAAAAAGATTCTTAGATGTTTGTTTAGTTCTGACTATTTATTGAAGGGAAGATGGATACAAGATAAATGGTAAGTTGGCATGGATGCCAAGATAGACCTTACCATAGTTTCTCTTCCTGCTGAGGATAGCCATATTCCTTTCCATGAAATCATTTTATACTTGATCTTTTCAATCATAGGATTCCATATATCTGAGTATTTGCTGACCTTTACTAAAGGGAGGCCTAGGTACCTACAAGGAAGCTTGCCCTGCTTAAATTTCAGGATTTGGCAAATATCCTATTCTATCTTTTTATCTGTGTTAAAGAAGAAGATTTCAGATTTATCTGGGTTAATTTCTTATCCCACTGCTTGGTGATTGAATCCAAAATACTCTTAAAGGACCTGGTCTTAATTATGTTACTAGCGCCATATAACAAAGTATGATCAACAAATTGTTGATGGGTAGTTGGATCTAGATTATTTGTGATAGCAATACCTTCAATAGTTCCCTTCTCTTTTTCCTTAGAGATAGTTCTTCCTAAGGTTTCAACCATGATAATGATTAAGAAGAGGGACATGGGATCCCCCTCCCTTAAACCTCTGGACATGCTTAAAAAACCTTCTAGAGTTCCATTAACTAAGATGGAGATCATAGGGGTAGAGATGCATTCAAAAATTAAGTTGATCCAACTTTTGGCAAATCCAAAAGCTTCTAAGCATTTGCAAAGGAATCTCCAATCAACCTTATCGTATTCTTTCTTAATATCTAGCTTATTAAGCATGCTAGTATTTTTGTTGGTTTGGACCATGTCAATGGCTTCTTGTGCAATGATGACTCCATCAAAGATTGACCTTCCAAGAACAAACCCAGTTTATTCCTTGCTAATGAGAAGAGGAAGGAGTTTTTGGAGTCTCAGGGATAGGGTTTTAGTCAGAAGCTTATATAAGGTGTTGCAAAGCACAATTGGTCTAAAATCATTGAGGTAGACAATTTTTTCTTTTGTGGGGATAAGGGAAATGAAAGTGATGTTTACTTCTCTCAACAATTTACCCAAATTCCTAACTCCTTCTAGAGCTTTAGTTACTTCCTTCCCAATAAAGTGCCAACACTTCTAAAAGAAGACAACAAAAAAACCATCTGGGCCTGGGGATTTATCTAGATTATCTGCATTAGTGCTGTTTTGACTTCTTCAATCATGCATTTCTCTGTTAAGGTCTTATTGTGCTTTTTTGTTATGACACTATGTATATTTTTTAGTAACTCTATTTGTTTATCTAGGTTAGAGCACTCATAGTTGTTGAGTATATTACTGAAGTAAAAAATAGTTTCAGTGGAAATTTCTTTTGGATCATTGATTGTATGTCCCATTTCATCATTAATACATGAAATTATATTAGTATTCCTTCTCTGTTTAGTACTATTATGAAAAAAATTCATATTTCTATCTCCAGCTTCCAACCAAGTCTCCTTAGATTTTTGTCTCCAAAATATTTCTTCTCTTGCTAATGTTTCCTCATATTCTAAAAGGAGTTCCTTTTCTTTAAGGTAGAGATCTTCATCCATTCCTGACTAAATGACTCGAGAATTAACATCGCTCAACTCTTTTTCCAATTTTAGTTTTGAGTCAAAGATGTTTCCAAACTTCTTCGAATTCCACTCTAATAGTTTCCTTTTGATCAATTTCAACTTATTTACTACTATATACATCTTGAATCTAGTAAATTTTGATTTAGACCACCATTGTTCTATCAGATTCAATATATTAGGGTCTTTGAGCCAGGCTTTTTTCAAATTTGAAGGGACATTTTTTTTGGTTTTGATTCTATAAGAATGTTAAGAAGCACCGGATAGTGATTGGATCTAGAAACATGCAAGATCTTGGCTGCAAAGGTATGGTTGGTATTGATAATACTACCTTTAAGAAAGAATCTATCTAATTTTTCTACAATGTTGTAGAAACCTTGTCTTCTATTATTCCATGTAAAGGAGTTGTCTTTCATGGGGATTTATTGAAGGGAATTCCTATCCTTCCAAATGGTGAAATCTCTTGCTGCTAAGGGTAGTAAGTTTCTACCCCCTCTTTTATCTCAAATTTTTGTAATAACATTAAAATCACTTCCTAAAATACAAAGTATATCTTGGTTATGATTGAGGAAGGATTCAATTTCATACCAAACTGTTAGTTTATCCTTGTTTTAAATATGGCCATATACATTGATAATTTTAAAAGTTAGCTTATTTCTAAAGTTTTTAACTAGTCCACTCATCCAAAATCGCTTTCTCTCTATAATGTTAATTGAAAGGCAACGTGGAGCCCAGATGATGGCCAATCCTCTAGAAGCGCCAATTGTAGGTGAATCTTCAACTTCCTTGATTCCTAATTTCCTTTTAAAGTTAAGCATCTGTGTCCTATCCATCTTAGTTTCTTGAATTAAAATCATGTTTGAATTTGAGATATTAATGTAGTGTTTAATTATACGTTGCTTGTTAGGGGAATTCATGCCCCTAAAATTCCATATTAGCATATTCATGGCTCATTGGGAAGGCTCTTCCCCTTTCCTGCATTTTGAAGTGATGTAATCTTGATTTGTCCTACAACCTCTCTTGCTAACAATCTCAATTTAGCATTCAGATTTCTACCCCTCTTCTTGGATTTATTTGCACGGTTCGAAGAACTTTGACTATCTTTATGAAGGGAAATGCCTAGAGATTATGGATCTTGGATTTATCAATTCCCTAGATTAACTAACAACTCTTCCAATACCCTCCCTGTATCCTTGCATACAAACTTGATTCCTTCAATAAGGAGTTTCCTTTGAAGATCCAGTTCTTCTCTATCACAAATCTCATCTAGGAATTGATCCATCAACTCTTCTGTAAGAGATTCTCCAAGATAGTATGAAATAATCTTGAATTCTTCCTGAATTCTATCTTTGTCAAAATTCCCCATCCCTATGTTTGAATCCTCTATCACATTAGAAACCATTGGTTTTCCACAATACTCATTGAGATCTCATTAAAGTCCTCAAACAAGGAGTTTTTCTAGTTTGCGGTGGGAGGGTCCTTAGAATTAATGAGAAGAGAAGGAGGGTCCATATTGTCTAATTCTAATGTAATATTATTAACATCAGAAGGGTTGAGATGAAAGCTAGATTGTGATGGTCCTTCTACTCGGGAAGATGCATAACTAGATGTCAAATGCCTTACAACTTGTTAGTAATTTTTGTTTCACCCTCTGATTCTAAAAGAGAAAATGATAACTAGACATAGGATATTTATCTGATTGTTAGAGATCTACTTCTTCCTACAAATCGGAGGACAAGAAGGGTGCTAATGTTGACAAGTCCTACAACCTTCTTCACTTTGAGTTCCACTCACTCAGGCAGATACACCTCATCTACACACACATAACTCCTTATTACAAACAATAGGCCTACAGGTATGTCACTTTGTGGAATTGTTTTTAGACTTTTAGGGAATGAATACCCTAGTGCTCACCAGATCTCATGAAAAATCCCACTTGTATACAATGAATTTGAAAACTAGACAAACTTCCCAACTCCTCCTACCAACATGAAAGGGAAAATGTTATCATTTATGTTTTGGGTAGGATGGACCTTTGAAATACCCCAAATCCCTCAAAGACTAGTGCCTTATCCAATGGGCAACATAGTCAAATGAAATATGCAGCAGACAACTTATGAAATAAGAAAATAACACATTCTAACATGATGATGCCTTACATCAAATCATGCACCATTGATCAAACTCTACTAACAAATCCACTTGTGTATTCAGATATGCAGTCTCGTATTCAAAGAATTTAACTCTCCCCTTGGAAGAGACCCATAAATAGGAAACACATTAATTAGTAATGTACTGAAAGACAAATATGAAATACCCTTGATATCTCAATTCATACATGCCTAAAAATGAATCTTGAACTCTATTATTTCCTTGAAATAACTCTATTGTGAACTCACAACAGAAAAGATAAAACACCCTAGATGCTTTAATCAATAAATTCAGGAAGAAAATGGAGAAAGTATGATAGTAGTAAAAACAATGTTGCAATCCTATTCAAAAGATAAACTATTACACACATATCTGTCTAAAAAACTAGAGAGGATTAGGAACACCCTATATGAGTAGAAGAGGGCAATATTACAGAACATAACCACTCATGGAACCAGTCCAGAAAAATTCACAAAGAATTTAGAGTGCAAGCTTTTTACCAGACCTGAAACTCTCCACCTTTTGAAAAATGGAAAAGAAGAAGAGATAAAGGCAAAACAAGGCCAGTCACAAATTACTGACAACTGCCAATTCTTATCAAAATATCTTCTAATTCTCGCAAATTCCTTTCTTTCTGCAACTACCTCCATCTTTATAGTCATTTTTCCTTCCAAATTTGCATCCCATTCAAACTGATCCCCTTTAACTACCTTTAACTCTGTAAATAGATTTGATCTCAAAATCAAAACCTCTTCTTACTCCTTCCTACTTCTCGAAAACTAAAAATAATCATTTCCACTGGATTCCTCATCTTCTCCCTTTTTTGAAAACTTTAACATGTCTATGTTCAGGTAAAAATTGGACCTCCAGGCATTAATTCATTGAGTAGGTTCTATCTTTTAAATTATGAATTTAAATCTAATGTACAGACTATATCTTATTTTAAATCTTTTCACATCTTAAATCTCCCTTTTTCTTTATTATTTCTGCATTTTATGCCAAGGAGGCACTAGAATGTGACAGTTGTCACTAGGTGATTGGATGCTCGGACTAACCCAAGCCTTTGACCCCTGATTGGGAGATTGGGTGAATACACTTGTTCTCTAGGTCTCTGGATGAAACTCTTGATAGTGGTTATTTTTGGAAAACTGGTGACTAAGCTAGTCTCCAAGTATCTAAATGAACTTGCTAACCTCGGGTTAAATCTAGAGAACTGGTGACCACCTAAGTCTCTTAGTCTCAGAATGTTTCATCACTAACTACCAAGATCAAGTAACCTCATGACTGCACTAGTCTCTGAATCTCTAGATTTTAGCCACCTAACCGCTAGCATTATGAGATTTGGTGACTAACCGATCACTGGATCTCCTGATGCTAGCCTTGACCACCGCAACTTGGTGACTAACCACCCGCTAGGTCTCCAGGTATTAGCCTTAATCATCATTTGATCTCAGAACAAGGTGCCATGTGTTCGCTTTATCCATCTCATCACTGTCAATCATCTACAAAATTACCTTACCTGTGGGCCTATTGGCACAGATCCCAAGGCATTTGTCATGAGCTTGCATGTAGAGAGCCTTCGCTCTTTGATCTATTTTATTATGTGTATGGTATTTATTTTAAACATTTCAAAGTCTGAATTCTGGATGAATGTGGGATAAACATTCTGAGGGTTTTTAAAGACTTTACTTAAAATTTTATCTTAAGCACCCAGTTGGCATGCTTCCTGACATGGGCCCATAAGGGCAAGAAGCAGCCATTACCTCCTTTCACTTTGATTTACCTTAGATTGGAGCCCCAATGCATTTAAACATACCATTGGCCGGACATAGTGGGAATGTGGGATAAAACCTACGCAAAACCCTTCATTTTAAACTTTAGTGCGTGAGCCTCTTCTCACCTTGCGTTGGCTTCTCCACATGCACTTTATCGCTTACCAATTGCATTACCTTCCAACTTCAACCTCCAATCCCATTTACTTATCTTCATTGCGTAGGCTCCTCTATTTTGTATACACCTTGGCCTTTGTGCAAGCTGTCTTCATGATCCACCGGCCCTCCCAATTCCTTACGTAGGTTCCAAACTTGCAAGCTGCCCTCCTTAGTTTTTATGCTAGCTTCCTTATACTTACGTAAGGCCTTCTCCATAGAACGTGCCTCCTGTTCATTGTGTGGGCTCCTTCAATTTATGTAGGGTAGGCCTACCTATTGCGTGGGCATCCTTTGTTTTTTAACATACCTGGCACGTGCCTCTTATTCATGCATAGGTCTTTTAATGCATTTGTGTAGGCCTCCACCTTCATTCTTACACAAGGCCACATCCCTTTTAATGAGCTGGAAGCCTCCTTTCTACTTTCATGCGCTGGAGCTTATACAATATGAAATCATCTTGCATTACCTTTCATAGGCCCTTTGTCTCTTTGCGGCTGGCATCTTGCTTTCAAAATGCATAGCCTTCATACTTCGAATTGCAAAGTCTTCCTATACTGCATGCCTCAAATTCAATGTGCCCCCTATTCATGTGCAGGTCTAATACCAATTGCATTAACCAGGATGCTCACAATCAGGGTCTTCAAGAACTTAAATAATGTCTCCAAAAATCCAAGAGATGAAGCTTGATCATGAACTCCTTCATTGGATGTGGAGTCAATAAAGCATGAATAGTAGTCATCATGGGACCCTATATTCCATAGGCCACAATCTGATCACCTTCATGAAGCACACCACTGATCAATATAACATCAATTTTAGTTCCCAATCCTTCATTTTATCTGTCAGGATAAGCGCGCCAACAACACCATTTGAACTTTTAAGAAGATAAAACATGACACTTTCAAATTCGTGCTCAAAAAGAATGACAATCTGGGAGCTCAATTTTAACATCGCCATCCTTCACACCATTATTTACCTCTAGTTCATCCATAATGTAGCTTCAAGATAAATTCAAAACCATGGTGCACTGAGCCTTTAATCATAGTCAACCCAATTCTTCTCATTACTACAACACTACTAATTAACTTCATCTGGCATCCAGGAGCAGCCTCAAAAACTAGCAAAAAGCCCTCACAGGAACACGCCATCCAGAGTACAAGTTTTAGCCCAACATGACAATATGATGGTTAAAGGAGAACCTCTCAGAAGATTCCAAAAAAAAGATAATAATGATCAAATATGGCCACTCAGAAACATTGCCTGTCTGCACTGCCAAAATCACACAAGTCAGCCCCAGAACTAGCTTCAAAAACTCACCCACCGAGACCTTCAAGAGCTGGCAACTTAAGCACTGATTGACCCTAATACAAGGAACATGAATCCATAACTAGCTTCCTCAGGAAGTTGAAATGCCGATCATAATAAAATGCCAAAATCATCCTGTTAGTAATATTCAGGATTCAGAACAGTGAAATAAGTAGGAATTTGATTTGGAACTGGCCTAGGAAAATAGTCAAACGGATTGGCAGAGACCTCAAAATCCTCAAGAAAGTAGTCTTCTAGGTTTAAAATATGAAACAAATCTCAATTATGCTGGACCTCGCACAGGGCACAAATTACAAAGCCTCAAAAGTAGGCTACTCATAAAACTAGACAAAGCACACTTAGATTTTAACAAATTACAAATGAAATGGCTTTGGAAAAGTGACTAAATGGGCACATGGGGATCTAAAAATTGGCAAGATGACTCACTCTCATGCCTATAGTATGATGCCACAAATGACATGCAATGATTAATCATAGGGAAAAAGATGTAGACCTCCAACGTGGGCTACTCAGTGAAAATTAGGAAACATATTATGTAGATTTTGGGAGCACCTTAAAATGGCCACTTCAAAATCATGCCGAAACTGAAACCTAGGACCTAAAACCTATTACAAACATCAAATTATAGGTGATGAACACCCTATCCAAGTGACTTCTCATGAAAATCAATAGGCCCTTTTATTAGTGAACCCGAACTGAGCACCTTTTAATGATTTTTAAAGCACAAATCCAACACTTAGACAAAATTTTCAAAATATGGAGTCAAAACATAATCATATTTTTTGAACTCCAACACAAACTAAGATGGAGGGATAACTACATGGTTTGACACCCCACAACATCCCTTGGTGGGAGGTTCAGAGGTGGGAGCAGAAACAATAGTATTCATGGGAAGAATAGGGTGTTGAGCATCATTAATTTGAATTGTAAATCCATTTGTATTATTGAGTAAAGTGCATCTTATATGTTTCTTTTGATGAGGGGGAGACTGGGTTTTTAATCATATTAATGTTCTGAGTATTTGAGAAATTAATACTTTTATCCTTCAATTTTTGATGATCCATGATTCCCATATCATCGGATGTAGAGTCTACCTTAACTTCATTCTCCTTAATACAATATTCAATAATTACAAGGTTAATGGTAAATGAAGACATTTTAATCTTAATATCAATAGGTGGAATAAGTTTTTCATTAATTTTCATTCTTACAATAATAATCTTACCTAAGAATTCCTGATTAGATTCTAAAATATCCACAAAAGTACCTATACTATTTCCTATCTTACTCAGAGCTTCGCTGCCCATAAATTCTGTTGGGAGATTGTTAAGAAGCACTACTTTTTCTACAAGAAAATTGACACAAAGGAAGATGGGGAGAGGGGAAAAAGGCACACCCTAACTAGGTCCACCTTGCAGAGATCACATGCGGAAGCAACAACACACAAGTGAGAGAGATAATGCATGATCAAATTCTTTATATTTCATCCAATAGATTCATACATGTCGGGCTGTAAGGCCTTCCCGGTTAAGGCTAGATATTACAATTCAAGTACATAATTCCTCCAACATGCAAGGATCTAAAATTATCTTCAAACTTCAAACATCTATCTTTTACCAAAACTTCCCTCCTAAACTACAACCAAAGACTACAATATATACGAGGGCTACCAAACAAGTCAGCCTTCAGATCCACCATCAATGGAAGGAATGACCAGATCTAGGTCCAAACACTTCCCAATTATAGATACCTATTATGAATGGGAACACTGAGAGGGGGGGGGGGGGGTGAATTAGTGTTCACTGTATTTTATCTTTTCACTTAATCTTTAAACTGAACTTAAATGCTTAACTACTAAAATGAACATCCACATAAACATGAAACATGAAATCAACACATAACACCAATATGGTTACAAGGAAACCCAAATAGGTAAAAACCCCGGTGGGAATTGACACCCACTAATATTTTGTACTAGTGTTTTATGATCCTTGTTAGAAGATCCTTAACCCTGTTAGGACTAGTTTTACAATGTATTAAGTATAGTGGACCTTGTCAAGGGTCAGACCCTGTTAGGAGTCTTTTACACTAAACCCTATTATGGGTGTGGATGCACTATCCTAGAGCTCACTTGTCAAGTGGTGAAGGCTACAACCTTCTGATCTCAGATACACACTATATTTGTAGGATGAACTGTCATAGTGACACTGCTTGTCTGATCATTTCCTTTGATGCATTGATGATTTGAACTCTTGCAAAGCTCTAATACATCTTATAAACACTTCACACACTTCTTCTCTACTTATCTCAACTCTATATTAACTTCCATGCTAATTACAATGGGCGCATCTCATATTTATATGTGCATACAAAAAAAATAACTAGGTCTGCCCTTTAACCGATTACATACAATGCTTCCAATTGAATTGGATCAAGTGTGTTTACAAAAAAAAATATTTACATGTTGGAAACCTAATTACAATAGGTGCATAGCCTTTACAACATTAGACTATAACCGTAAATCAAAATGCTAACAGTCGGCTACTTACTCTGTTCTTCTCAAGCACATACTGGCTATGTAACTTAAACTGTCTGTAACTGTCATACATGCATAGCTGATCATGCACTCATAGACCAAGAATTAATATAGTATAACCACCTTATCTTCTAGGGTGCACACCATAACTCATTCATACGCACATGCGTTGATGCTCTGAGCTTCAAGTACTCTGTACACTGTCCAATCTTCAACACTTAACCAATTTCTATTCTTCTCATCAAGTGCACTGACTCCAAACTACTATATGACTTTGTTTCCATAATAAAAACACTATAACAAGTCATATACACCAGTATAGCCAACTTTCCAATGATCTCCCCTTTTTTCATTGATGGAAACAAAGGAATATGGCCAAGTTGCTAACTGTTCCTTAATACAAAATTTTTTTTTCTTATATCTCCCTTATACATAACTTTCTATCTTATATCTCCTTATACACATATATACCATATTCTCTACATATTCCCCCTTTGACTTTAATGACAAAGGTGCTTCAAAACTATATATACAACTACTTACTATGAGAGAACATCCGGATATTCTATCTGTAGGTTTTGGATCTCCTTCTTCCAAAATGTGATCAGTGAATTTACAATCTGTAGATGGGTGCATAATGCATACTGTAGGTTCTCCATCTTCTCCAAATTTGTGCTAGGACCTTGATCATATGTCACCATGGTGGCATTGATCACCTTGATATTCTGATTAAGTATGTCTAATGAGGGCGCAAGAGCATTCCTTAGCTGAGTTTGCCTAGCCCTTATCTTGGACATCTCCTTTTTTGCCTTCTCAATCTTGTCTATCTGTCCTTGGTAGATATTATTGCACATGTTCACATCAACTAATGGATCTTCCACTAATTTTCTTATGCTATCTATCATAGCTTCAACCTCTTGTATCTTTTTGTACCGATCACTAGTCAGCTTGTCTTGGTTCATACAATCAACAATAATCTTTCTTCCTTTTGCTACAAATTCCTTCAAGGATGCTTGACTAGCCTTTAGTGAGCTCAGGTCAAGTTCATAGTTGATAACCAGTTCACTAAGCCTCTTCTTCAAATAATTTTCTTCTGCAACTAGGGATGCAAATTCTTCTAGGCTAGAGAAATTATTTTTGAACTATGAAATGACTGCACTTACATCATCAACGGAGTGTACCTTGGACACTTTCTTATCTGCTAGTAACAAATTGTTTAGGATGGTTACTGATTCTACATGGAGGGGGTTTATCATTACCTATTTATCCTTGGCTCTCTCCATAGCTAAGACACTGAACTTGATCAGGTCTTCTTCTCCCCAAGAGTCCAAACTGGTTGTGTCAAGTGTCAAACTTGACAACAATGTTGCTAAGGGAATGATAGGAGTGCTATCCATCACTTCTAGTTTTACCTTGATTATTTCAACTGATGGTTCATTTTATTTTCTCTCTACTTCTTTTTGTTTTTTTGCTTCTTTTTTTGTTTGTTCTTCTTTCTTTTCTTCTTCTTTTTCATCTATTATATCTTCAATCAATATTTCTTCTTGATGAATAGGAGTGTTACCACAGAAGTTTTCAGCCTCCTGAGTGATTACAAATCCCTCTTCAAACTTGTCCAGATCCATATCTATGGCCACCATAGTAACTTTTACATTGTCAATGAAGATTGAATCATCCTTAGGTGTCTTTGTCATGGGCACATTCTTCTCTAACTCTGTGGATGTATCAACTGCATGCACTGAATCATGTGGATCTGTAGATTGTACATTGATGGTCTCTAACTCTTTGGAAATCATTGTGGGTACTTGTGCTATAGGCGTAGTAGATGGATACATGTGCCTATTCATAAAGACCTTCTCAAAGGCTTTCGCTATTTCCTTTGCAACTAATTCATAGTTATTGTCCATTATGTGCAGGGTCCTTGACTTAGTTCTAATATGTGGCTTTACCAAGTCTAACAACAAGGATTTCTCCTCTAGAGAACATACTAGCACACTCTCATCTAATATCTTTTCTCTTATTCTCAGATCTTCTTCAATGGCTTGTCTTTTTAGGAACTCCAAGATGTTCCACACATTATTAGGAATTGTGGTCTTAAGTTCTAAGACTGTCTTCTTAAACTTGAACATGTGTTTGACAATAATTCCATGTATCTCTGATTTTTCAATCTCACTGTATTTTTCATAAAAATTTTCTACTTAATCAATTCTACCTTCATTAACAATTCTTGTACTTAGCACACTGAGACTAGGTTTGAAAATTACTTCAGGAGGTGCTTGATTGTTCCTTCTATTCCTTGTTACTCTCAAGGATGGATGACCAATATTGATTTATTTCTTCCTCTTAGGCATTTCCTTATACTCAGGAGGAGCATTAAGGTCAATGGTTTCCTTGGGTGCATAAGGGGTAACATCAGTTTTACCTTTCTGAATATTAGACTTTTCTATCTTCACCTTCTTTAGCTTAGAATCTTCTAATTCAGTCTTTGCTATTGCTACACTCTCAATTTCCAAAGTAATCTTTTGTTCCCTTGCTTTGTCTAGGTCTACTTGAGACACTCCATGAATTCTCAAGATCTTTGAGGTGACTTTGGCAACCTTTCTTTTAGTTGCTACACTGTTCAAGACTGCATCAACTTCTCTTGTTTTCTCTACATAGGTTCCCCATCTTGGCTCATTAGGGTCTTTAGGGGCTGAAAGAAATACTTGTGCATATGCTTCTAGAATAGGTTCTTCCACTTCATATCCTAGTGGATGAATCCAATTTGTTCTTGGTTCAAGTGCCTCCATGCATGTTGTGTTAGTCTCAACCATGAAGCAAATAGTATCCTTGTATTTCTCAACAATGTTCTCTGGTATCCTATACCTCATCTACATTTTAACCCTGAATGTCTTCAACTCAAGTGTCATGTAGTCCTTTAAGGTGCTCTTAGTACATGCCTTGAGAGATATCTGTGTTATTGTGGGAATGGATTTGTCTAGATACAAATCAGATACCTTTCCAACAATATGGAAGTACATGTATATGATCAAAGACCCAAATCTAAATATCTTGGTCTTTTCATGCTTGATTGCCTTAATGTTATCAATTAGTTGCACACGCAAGATCTCACACAAGTTGAACTCTCCATTTTCTTTCACAAGTCTTATGGATGGAAGAATTGTGGCCCCAGACACACTGTTCACAAGCTTCCTTACATCCTTTCCTGCTGGAAGAATGACACCTGTCTTAGAGAGGCCTGTCATCTCATGAATTAGGTCACCAATAATTTTGACTAGTACTTCACCTATCCAAAATAGGTGATCATGAATTCTGCTTAATAGAATCTTGATCCATTCTGATTCATAGAACTCATATGCTGTAGCATACTCCACTATAGGGTGATTATTCCATCGCACATACTCATCCATGAAGGTTTTGTCTAGTTTCAACATAGTTTCCATGTGTGCTCTTAATCTATCCAATCCTACTGGTTCTTTCTTATAGTGAATGTATGCCTTAATATCCTCAACATGCATAACACCCATAGGTGTGCGGGAGAATTCCCCTTCTAGGTCATCCAAGGTGGATTTAAATGGGTGCCTCTTGATACATATATTTTCTTCTCTGTAACATCAAATACTATACAACTAGCCATCACTTACTTGGCTATCGCTTTCTAGATGATCTTGAAGACTTCTTGAATCAGTGCGATGAACTAGGGTTTCCACAACTGATCAAATGCACAACAAATCACTTGATGAATCAAACTACAATCCTTCTCAATTAACTTCTAGGGCTCTTATGCTCTCCAATCATTCTAAATTTGAATGCAATGAGAGATTTACAAACTTCTATGTACTTTAAAGTTGAAAATCTTCCATTAATGCTTGTCCCATAAACTAGGCTGTCACTTGAAAATTTGTATCTTTCATTCTGCAAACAATCAACTAGTGCACTCTTGCACATAGATTCTACTAGTCTCCAAAAGCTTAAGTCCAAAGGCACATACTCTAAGAGTGAGTATACTAGTCACGTAGGGGGATAGAGCTAAATTAGCTCTCGCTATGACCCTGAGGGCCATTCATCTAGATGTAGAGGGTGTGTCCACTATGGATGGATCCAATACATACTCATCAACCTTGTCCTTCTTTGCTTCTAACCAAATCAAGCTCGCATCCTCTGAAGCTTTCACAAAATTAAATTCTCCTTCAGGATCCAAAACTAGTTCTTCAAGATTTTTAGGGCTTTCCTGACCTTGCATCCTTGTTCTGCAAAACTTTGAGATGTGTCTAGCCTTGTTACAAGAGTGAAAAATGACTGGAGGTCTTATATTCCTTGGTGCATTGACATGAGTCACCATCTTACATTGTCTAGCTGAGTGACCATTATAATTACATATATGACATGTAACATTCTAAGAACTTCTTACATTTGACTGATTCTAATTTCTTTGATTATACTGAGTCCTGTTCTTTTGACTTGTCTTGCAATTAATAGCTCTATGACCAAATTTATTGCATTAATAACAATAACCATTGAAAGGTCTTACCTCTGTATAGTTCCTTGCTATGTGTCCATTCTTGTTACATGCATAACAAGTGTGGTCTACTCGCTTGTGCTCATTCTTAGGTGGTTCAATATGATCCTTAATCTGACTTCTAGTCTCCTTAGCATCTGAGGTGTCTTCTGGTGCTTTCATTCTTGCTCGCATGTTGTCAATCTGATTTTGTGGTTCATTGTATCCAATGCAGCTAGTATCTCCTTTAGCCCTTCTTGCATACAACTGAGATTATATCAAATCAAAACTAGTGTGCAATTTATCAATGTGATTCTTTGCTTCTTTCAATTTAGATTCCAAGCTTTCTTTGTTATTCCTTAGCTCCAAGATTTCCATGTTTGCTTGCCTCAATTCTTCATTTAGTTGAAGGTTATCTTTGATATGTTCATCATAGACTTCCTAATTGTTAATCAACTTATCATCAAATTCTTCAAGTTGTTCTTTCAATGATGCATTTTCTTCATTTATCTTCTTGACCATTATCCCTAGATCACTAGTAGAGCATTCTTTCAAATCCTTCCTTAGCCTTTTGATGACCAATTGAGCATCATTGAGTTTTTCCTTTAGTTCTTCAATTTCTCTTTTAGATTTGTCTAGGTATTCAAGAGCAGCTTCAAGATTTATTTTTAGATGTTTCATTTATGTTTTGTCCATGATCTCCTCAAGTGGTTAAACTTGTTTATTGAGGACTAGAGCTCTGATACTAATTGT
The DNA here is from genome assembly GCA_027943335.1 of Chamaecyparis obtusa. Lineage (NCBI taxonomy): Eukaryota > Viridiplantae > Streptophyta > Pinopsida > Cupressales > Cupressaceae > Chamaecyparis > Chamaecyparis obtusa. The sequence goes on from BSBK01002030.1 coordinate 15,533, forward strand.
TAGGAATGGGAACATTGAGTGGGGGGGGGGGGGGGGGTGAATAAGTGTTCACTGTATTTTATCTTTTCACTTAATCTTTAAACTGAAATTAAATGCTTAAGTACTAAAATGAACATCCAGATAAACATGAAACATGAAATCAAAACATAACACCAATATGGTTATGGGGAAACCCAAATAGGTAAACACCCTGTTGGGAATTGACACCCACTAATATTCTGTACTAGTGTTTTATGATCCTTGTTAGAAGATCCTTAACCCTTTTAGGAGTGGCTTTACAATGTATTAAGTACAGTAGACCTTGTCAAGGGTTGGACCCTGTTAGGAGTCTTTTACACTAAAATTTGTTAGGGGTGTGGACGCACTATCCTAGAGCTCACTACTCAAGTGGTGAAGCCTACAATCTTCCAATCTTAGATACACACTCTATCTGCAGGATGAACTGTTACAGTGACACTGCTTGTTTGATCAGTTCCTTTGATGTCCTGATGCTTTGACCTCTTGCAAAGCTCTAATACATCTTATAAACACTTCACACACTTTTTTTCTTCTTATCTCAACTCTATATTAACTGCCCTGCTAATTACAATGGGCACATCTCATATTTATATGCGCATACAAAACAAATAACTAGGTCAACCCTTTAACCAATTACATACAATGCTTCCAATTGAATTGGATCAAGCATGTTTAGAAACAAACATATTTACATGTTAGAAATCTAATTACAATAGGGGCATAGCCTTTACAACATTATACTATAACCACAAATCAAAATGCTAACAGTCGGCTGCTTACTCTGTTCTTCTTAGGCACATACTGGCTGTGTAACTTAAACTATCTGTAACTTTGTCATACATGCATATCTGATCATGCGCTCATAGGATAAGCATGAATATAGTCTAATCACCTTATCTTCTAGGGTGCACACCATAACTCATTCTTACGCACATGCACTGATGCTTTGAGCTTCAAGTACTCTGTACACCATCCAATCTTCAACACTTAACCAATTTTTGTTCTTCTCATCAAGTGTGCTAACTCAAAACTACTATATGACTTTGTTGCCATAATGACAACACTATAAAAAGTCATATACACTAGTATAGCCAACTTTCCAATAATACCAACATTAAATTCATGACCATCATTAATTGCACAAGTCAGCCTCAACAGGAAAAAAAAGAAACAACTCGGTAAGCAGGGATAATCGAGTGCCAAACAAGAATCACCGAGCGCCAGAGAGATAACTGACCAACCTTAGTTAGCAATGGAAACCAACCAACTATTGAACCAAATCGGCCAAAGAAGGAACCAAGAAACATAGAAAAACACAAACATGTTTTTGGTGATATAGCATTGCCAAGGACCTGAGATGCTCATGCATAAAAAATTCTTAAGCTTAGAGGGCGTAAAGATAGGGATCCACTTTAGGGTTGAAAATTTTGTATTTCTAAATTTTGGTATTCCTTTAGCTATTAGTCTATTCTTTAATGCTATACTTTTTCATTCCAAGTAAATGAAATTTTTAGGGAGTATTGATATACTTACCTTGTTTTTCAGTTCTAGCGTTAATCATTCTGAAATCTTTTTAACCGGTATTCCAAATCCATTCCATCTGCAAAATAGTCCATGCCCTGTAGACAATTCTTACATATTCTCTATTAATCCTTCCTTTAGATCTATTTCTAAATTTATTGTATTAGGGCAGCCCAAGGCAAGAAATTCTAGCCTAGTGTTTGGATCTTTGCACAAATTTTTTGGATCCTAGTGAGGTTTCATAACTAGGAACCCCATCTAGTGGAACTACCCTATACAGGAAAATTTTCTCCTCATAATCTAAGTTGGGTACATTCTTAAGAAATTCAGGGTGAAGAGTATATATTGTTCCTAATAGATTGAGTCTAATCAGTACTAATCAGGACTGGTTAAGATCCATTCTAACAATGATAGTGTCGCTATCTTGCTTATGACTTGAATTCACCATCCCTACATAGTCTCCTAAATAATTACCAATTTCTTTGTACGTTACTATATGCATTAATTCTATTGGGATGTTAGGGATGAAGATAGCCCTATCTACTTTAAGATTCTTGATTTTTCCAGGGTCAAAGTTTGGTTGCCAATCTAAAAACAAAAAATTACATCCTTTGAAATTAGGGTATTTTGAGGATAAAAAAATCCATCTTAATTTTATTGTTAATGCATTTTAAAAATAAAAACCCTTTAGAAAGTTTAACTATACTTACCTATTCTTTGAATTTTAGTTTAAACCATTCTATTATCTCATCTTCAGTCGATCCAATACTTGTCCATCTAGAAAATATTCCTTTCTTTGAAAATATTTGCTACCATATCTAGATATCCCTTCTCATAACTAGGAAATATTTTAATAGACTCTGCTTAACTCATATTTCTGCCTCTTGCTCCCAAGAGATCATGGAAGCTATTGTTGTGGAACGATCATTGTGATGAGGGAAAAGAAGTTGGGGTGACCATTTTCTTTTATGCACTGGTGTGTATTTCCCAAGAAACTGGCTCAAGTTAGTTTGTGGAAAAACCCTTTTATTTGAATCCCCATTCCCTATTTGATCTCCAACATTCCTTCGCCTATGAGGAGGGGAGTAAATGTTAGGTTTATGATGAGACCCTATGTCCCAGAGTGGATCAAACTTTTTTGCCAAAGATAAAGGCTCGAGACCAGAGTGGAAGGGGACTGGGGTTTTGTTCATTTGGATTTTATGATTAACAACCTTTTTCTAGCCCGAATCCTTAGATGATACTTGGTCTTTAAAAAATGACCTAGGGAATGCTTTTTCTCCTGGCATTCCCCCTCTCCTATTTGCAGACTAAGTGTCATCAAATTTGTAAGCCGACAAATACATGGAATAAGGAGATCATGATGCCCTAGTAGTAAGCCTGTAATTGATGCCTTCCCAAACATACTTCAAATGGCTCAAAAAACTAACCAAGTTCGCATATTTAGTCTTAGAAAAAAGTATAATCTATTTCTCTAAAGAATAAACACTACAAAAATACTAAGGATTGCGAAAAAGAAGACCCATGGTGCTAAGATACTCAAAAAAATGAGTGTTTATTTTTGTTATTGTTAAGTGTAAAATCCTTTTTTGGTAGGGAGATAGAAAAATTGAATCAGATATAGCATTGAAGGAAATTGACTAGATATGACTCATCTAAGGTATTGACAACCGTACGATATGACTAGGATTTCCCCCAAGTTGTAAACTGTGATGATTTCAGACTCTTGTTGTTTGGTATACATACCGACTTTATTGAAAACAAGATGCAAAAGCAATTAAGGAGATATGTACAAAATAAAGCAGGATAGAAAGCTGGGAAATTGCAAAGTTTTCATTGATAGATGGAGCATTTTATACAATTGGAACCCATTTTTCAGGTTTTCACCATCTTGGCAGAGTTTCTATTTTTGCTACCAAGGTGCCTATTTACTAGGTTTTTACCAAGGTACTTCTTCTTTTCTTTTTTTTGTTGGAAATTTGACTATACTATTGTATATGACTATAATTAAGTGCTGTCATTATGGCAAAAAAGTCATATGGAGTTTTGGAGTCAGAATTTGGTTAAGTATGGAAGACTGGATAGTCAACAAAGCACCAGATGAAAAGAGAATCAGCACACGTGTGTATGATCGAGCTATGGCATGTGCCCTTGAAGATAAGCTTCTAAGTATGTAGTCATGCTAAATCTCAGAGTGCATGATCATATGAGTTAGTATGAAGAAGTTACAACCAAATGAAGTGACACAGATAGTGAGCGACAGAACATAACAAAGCATGGAGCCAACTGTTGGTATTTTGGTTAGCGTGTATAATATTATTTTATAAAGGCTATGTGCTTATTTTATTTAGGTTATAGACATATTTATATCACTGTATCTAAACACTCTTGAGCCAATTCATTTGGAAGCGTTGTATGTAATAGGTTGAAGGCCGACCTAGTGAATAGTTTTATTTGCGCATATAAATAAGACATGCACCTTTGTATTTGAGTATGGAATATGATATAGAGTTGATAGAAGTAGACCATAAGTATTAAAAGAGAAGTTAGAATGTTGTAGAGCTTTACAAGAGGCTAAAGAATCAGTGCACAAAAGGAACTGATCAGACAAGCAGTTTCACAACATCAGTTCACCTTGTAGATATAGTGTGTATCTGATACTCAGAAGGTTGTAGCCTTCACCACTTGAGCAGTGAGTTCTAGGGTAGTGTGTCCTCACCCATAATAGGGTTAATTTTAAAAGGCTCCTAATAGGGTCTGAACCTTGACAAGGTCTATGTATTTAATGCATTGTAATGACAGCTCCTAACAGGGCTAAGGAACATTAACATATTCATAATACACAAGTACATTTATTAGTGGGTATTAATTTCCACCAAGGTTTTTCCTTTGGCCAAGTTTTCTCCATAACCATATCTGGTGTTATGTGTTGATTACTTTACATGCTTTAATATTCAGTTCAGAAATTAAGATATTGAGTTTAGTTTCAAGTATAAGAAAGCGTATTGTCTTAAAATGGTAGCACTTCCATGATAAGAGCATTTAGCCCTCCAAGTAAGTGGTCTGGGGTCATGTTAAGCACCTTGATCAGGTCTTTGCATGTATTTGGCTTTTCCCCCTATTCTACTTCCTTCTGCACCCATTTTTCACTTCATATGTGCACTTCATAACATTTTGGGTCTGGATACTAAGGTTTTTGACCCTAAGGTCAAAGTCCACTTTATGGGGTCAAAGTTGACCTCTATCCTGACCTAGTCTGGATTGACGTAAACCTTGACCTAGTCAGTTCCAACCTCATCTTTGACCCCCTATTCAAATTTCAAGTTTCCTTGATCTTCGGGTGTCAAATTTTGGGGATATTTGTTTCCCACCTCTAGGTCGGCCATTTCAAGTTTCAGAATGGTAAATCCTTTAATTGCATTTAATTTAGGTATATTTTCTAAAGGTTAGGACCTAATTGAGATTTAATTCTCCAAGGTCGCCCCTCTAGAGGATTGTGCCCTAGTTCACTGTAAAAGGAGGCCTTCCTCTCTCATTTCAATCCATCACTCAATCAAGTTTTCTTCTCTCAAGCTCTCAAGTGAAAGCAAGTGAATTCAAGCATTCATCCATCAAGGAGATCCATTATTAGCCATTGAAGGATTCAATCTCTTTGGAGCCCCCTTGAAGATTCATCCTTCTACATTCATCCAAGCCTCCTCATATGCAAAGATCAATTCAAGATTGGTGTTGAAGATCAAATTCCATTGATTGGAGACATCCTGCATTCATTCTACATCCATTAAAGCATTCCTATTTGTGGATTTGAGGATTCAAATCCTCTACAAGGACTTCAACATAAGCGAGGTGAATTGTTTGAATTACTTTGTTTATGCACACTACATTTCAATTCAATTTCAAGGTTAATTCCTAAATTGGGGTTTGACCAAGGCAAACGCCCCATACAAACAAAAACCCCCATTTTCTTGTAGGTATAGGTGTAGAATATTAGATCTGAGAGTGGATTTGGATACCCTTTTCAGTGAACTTTCAAGATCTACGAACAAAGTCAGAATCGACCTTCAAATAAAGAATGTAGCCTTTGACCTTTTATGAGGGTCAAAGACTACCTATTGTTGGAAAGACAAAAGATTTTTGGGTTGCTTCATCTTGGCATTTCCAGTTTGAAACATGTTGCAGAATTGCCCCAAAGTACACATAGACATCAAAAATTGGCATTTTCCAAATTTTCCCTAATTTGAGGTTAGTACTTGTATTTCAATTATTTCATATTTTAAATATAATTCTCCATAGGGAAATATAGGGTTTTTCTCTCTCTTTCATATTCTCCAGAGATTGATTCGATTGTGCATTAACCTTTTGGTTGATCAAATTGGATCTCTCCATTGGGAATTTGGATTTAAGAGTGGATCTCATATTTCCCCCATACATCTTACATCATACACATTTGAATAGGTGTGATTCCATTTTATCACTATTCATTTTGGTGAACCTGACATACTTACTCTCCTTTCTTTTATGGAATTACATGCCCTATTATGTTTTATGGTGTTAGATTTCCTATATCTTGTTAGTATTAGATTTCTCCTTTGTGTTAGATCTTGAGTGATAATTAGATCTCAAAAATACAAAAATATTCATGCTTTATGTGTTCTTAGTTTAGTTCATTTGCATTGCATTGGTTTATGAGCTTTACTACTACTAGTCCTACTTATAATATTCCAGTTAGAAGAAGTCATAGACTCATGGGTGCCTTTGATCCTAAATCTTCTTCTCCTTTCCTTAGGGTCCCAGATGATAATTTGATTCTTCATGATTCTAATCCTACTATGGAGAAAAACTCTTCTCACTCATCTCATGATGAGGATGATGCTTTAAGAGTTCTTCCTGAACAAGTTCAAAAAATTTCAACTGAACTTGATAAAATGGGTAATTGGTTTATTCAAGAGAACCATAATCAAGATTCTATTCAAGATATAGAGGCTCTTAAGAAGGTTCTTCGTGATAGTGATCAAGGTGTTAACCTCTTGCATGGTATTACTCACCTAGTGCATTCAAATGTTAAACCTTTAGCTCAAGAAGCTTAAGATTTAGGGTTGATTCCTCCTATCACTAGTGTTGAACCTCCTTCTAATCCTTTCCCTGGTATTCCTACCTATACTCCTTTGGTGACTATGATGGTTCCCTCTATTCCTATGAGTGTTCCTCATGTGTCCCTTCCTACATCACAACCTTCATATCATAATGTTCCTTTTACTTATTCCAATCTGCTTCCAACTATAGTGCCTAGTGTTCCTCCACTTGTGTCTTCTATCCCTACAGCTTCTTACACCTCACCTAGTGTATCTAATGTTGCTACTTCTACTATTTCCTCTAATGATTCAACAATCATCAGTTTGGCTCAAACTGTGTCATCCTTACAACAATAACTTGCTTCCTTAACTCAAAAAAAGTTTAGTATCCCTACATGTGACATGGGAAGTCCTTTGTCCTTGGATATTATTCATACTCCTGTTCCTCAGTAAGTCGATATGCCTCATCTTGAGAATTATAATGGAAAAGGAGATCCTGTTCATCATGTTAAAACATTCCAAATCCTTTGTAGTGATTTTTCTCATGACCATAGGATTTTAGCCAAATTGTTTGCTAGAACCTTCCATGACAAGGCCTTACAATGGTATTGTTCCTTGCCTCCTTATTCTATTGATTCTTTTCCAAAACTTGCTAATGGATTTATTCAACAATTTCAAAGCAACGTTGGCCCACAAGTGTCTTTGACTGATTTGATGCATTGTAAACAAAGTGCTAAAGAAAAATTAACTGAATTTATTGGTAGATTTAAGAATTTGTATGCTCAAATTTCCTATCCTGTTCCTAATATTGATATTCAACGTATGTTTATTTTAAATTTGCAAAAGGATATTAGAGATAAGATTCTTCTTACTAAATTTACCTCTTTTCAAAAAATTTGTGTAGCGCTTCATCATTATCAATTAAAAGTGAGTCAATTTGAGAGCAACACTCCAATGGCTCCTATTCCAATTGATAAGATTTATGCTACTCCTAATCCAAACAAATTTAAAAAATTCAACAACTATGTCAAGATAAACAAACAAGTGAATGTAGTTGCTGATCAAGTTGTTGTTGCATCTCACAATGCCACTTCTACATCTCACAATGCCACTTTTGCATCCATTGCTTTTCAATTAAATCATATGTTTACTCCTCTTTCTGAACCTTTACATGCTATTATGAATAGGTTGTTAGCTACTAATATGATTACTTTACCTCCTATTCAACCTCTTTTACCTGTTACGATTGCTTCTAAATCTTTTGATCAAAATGCTTTTTTGTCAATATCATCATCAGAATGGTCATGATATTGAGAAATGTTATTCTTTAAAACATAAGGTTCAAGACTTAATTGACTCTAATGCCTTATCTATTGATAATCTTGATGGTAGTGGGAACAAATCTATCTCTCCTCCTAATAAAAACCTTCAAATCTATACAAATCCTTTACCTATGCATGATACTAATACAATTGCTCAACCATCTACTATGGAAATCATGCATGATTCAAAGATGGATGATCTCAATCATGTTGTTAATCAAGTGGAGCATGTCGGTGAATCTGTATCTCCACCTCAACCTCAACCTCAACCTCAGATTCAATCTCAAGTTCAATCTCAACCTCGACCAAAACCTAAACCTAAACTAAAACTCAACCTAAACCTCGAAAAAAACCTAAGAATAAAAGACCTCAAGAGCTTTTGACTACCTTTGATGACACTGAGACTATTAAAGCTCCTGATGGTACCCTTTACATTGCTGCTAGGATTTCTCAGAAACCTACTCATGGTTGTCTTGTTGATCCTACATCCTTATTCAATGTTATTACTGAAGAAAATCTTTTTATGAAAAGATTACAATGTGATTCTTATGATACATCAGATGTGTGGATTCAAACTTGTAATGGTTTTCTTTATCCATCATTTGGTTCTATTACTTTACCGGTTGAACTTTGTGGAAAAATTGTGAACACTACCTTTGTTGTGGTTCCTACTTCTGATCAATTTCAAGTTAAGTTAGGTTTTCCTTGGTTGAATGCCATGCATGTTGTTGCTTCACCTATCCATAAGTGTCTTAAATTCATTCATGATGAAGAAGTGAAGATGATTAATCATAGATTATATCAACCTTCTAGGCCCAGAGATTGTGTTGCTCTTGATTTCTTTTGGTCTTCATTACCTAATTCATGTCCTCCTCGACCTGATAATCTTTTCCATTCATATCAAGCTTATAAACATCATAAGATTCTTGAATTGAGCATTCCTCATATGGATCTTAATCATGGTCTTTTGCCTACACCTTCTATACCTCCTTTAACTATGACTTCTAGTTCTATTAATCAAGTTCCTTCTATTGCTCTTCCTAAAGAACCTATCAAAGATCTTGTGATTGTTCCTCCTATTTTTGATAATCCTATTGATCTTCCTAAAGAACTTGTGAAGAATTGTATGATTGTTCCTCCTAGTTCTCAACCTATTTCAAATAAATCAAAATGTAATCGATCCAATAATGAACGTCGTAAGAAGCGGCGTGCTCATGCTAAAGCTCATAATTCTATTCTTCAAAGATCTCTACCTTCTTTGGATAAACCTATGCATGATGTGTTAGAAGAAGTTGTTACTAATAATGATGTTAATATGCATGATTATGATGATTCTATTCATATCTTAGATCCTATTTTGATTAATTTTTATGAAGAAGATACTCTTGATGATACTAGTGATGTTCATGATGAATATGAGACTATTGACATTGACATTGATTTAAATAATATGCTTTCATCATAGTTAACTCTTACACCTAGTGTCAAACATTGTGATTCTCAAGAGGATCCTTGTTTGGAACTGGCTATCATTCCTAATGTGTTTGATATAATCCCTCTTGCAAGTTACCCACCTTTCCTAAATGATATACAATGAGATGGGGAGAGTAGGAGGCATGCTTGATTGGTTTGTCCTTCATGGTAGCTCTATTGTTTGTTTTCCTGCTGTACTGTGCTTCTCCTGTAATGTGTTTGCTAAATGTTGTTACATTCTTTTATATGCTCCTTCTTACTCAATTGGTACAAGGTGATAAAGGAATCGAAACTGTTATTCAAATTCTTCTATAAGTATCTCTATTCTTCTATGCATTGTTCAATGTTATGTTGTAATTGTGCTATTGTTCATAAATGTTTCCTTGTGTAATCTTCTTGGATTCAAGATATGATAGCACTAATTCTTTTTGGTCTCCATGTCATGGTCTGAAAAGATACTCCTTTGTATATCTTATGTGATCTTTCCTCCTTTGTGATCATAGTTCTACTTTCTTTGGAGAATGATGTCAATTCATTTACAATAATATCATGTATATATTATCTTATGATCATACTGACCCCATGGTAGGTAGATCCCTTTTGTGTTATCTATATGTTTCTATGATATTTCCCTTGATTTGTCTTTGTCTGGGGGCATCTCGACATGGAAATGTTTTTAGTAGAGTTGTTTATGTTTCCGTTAAAGCCATTGCTCCTGTTAAAGTGTCAGCAATGACTTTAACATGGGGGCATATGCTCTGCTCACCTATTGCACACACACTTTTTGATATGCACATATATTTTAGAAAACCTTTTCTCCCTTTTGGGATTAGTAACTAATCCTTAAAGCATGGATTTATACTTTAGGATCTCTTGATCCCCCTAGTTTCAAATATACATATATTTTGATCCCTTAAGGTCAGAGGTGTCGTTAAGACTGGATCTCTTTTGTTTTTGGTTTTATTCTTATGGAATAGAGTATTCCTAAGGTGAATCCTTGATGGGTTGACTAGTGAGTAGACACATTCACTAGGCAGTTCAATTCCATCTTTCCAATTGCGTCATTTTCTTGTGTGGTTCACAGTGGGACATAAGTTCTCATTGGGCGAGGTAATCACACCCTTTCTTTCTCTCTCTAGAGATGTCTCTCTTACAGTGATGTAGGAGTTGACAAAGAATTGAGTCCCTACGGGCTTAAGGTTTCTCTTTGTCCCTCAGATTATGATAAGATTATCTTTTCATTCTGATCTCCTTTACCAAGATTTTGCATCGATTCCATACTCTTGCTAAAGTGGGGGCTTAATGTATCCTCTTAAAATGGAAGCACTTCCATGACAAGAGCATTTAGCCCTCTGAGTAAGTGGTATGGGGTCATGTTAAGCACCTTGATCAGGTCTTTGCATGTATCTAGCTTTTCCCCTTGTTCTGCTTCCTTCTGCACCCATTTTTCACTTCATATCTACATTTTATAACATTCTGGGTCTGGATACTGAGGTTTTTGACCCTAAGGTCAAAGTTGACTTTATGGGGTCAAAGTTGACATCTATTCTAACCTAGTTAGGATTGATCTAGACCTTGACCTAGTCAGGATCAACCTAGACCCTGACCTGGTCATTTCCAACCTCATCTTTGACCCCCTATTCAAATTTCAAGTTTCCTTGATTTTCGGGTGTCGGGTTTCAGGGATATTTGTTTCTCACCTCCGAGTCGACCATTTTAGGTTTCGGAATGGTAAATACTTTAATTACATTTAATTTAGGTATATTTTCTAAAGGTTAGGACCTAATTAGAATTTAATTCTCCAAGGTGGCCCCTCTAGAGGATTGTGCCCTAGTTCACTATAAAAGGAGGCCTTCCTCTCTCATTTCAATCCATCACTCAATCAAGTTTTCTTCTCTCAAGCTCTCAAGTGTAACCAAGTGAATTTAAGCATTCAAGAAAGCCTTCAAGCATTCAAGTGTTCAAGCATTCATCCATCAAGGATTCCCATTGTTAGCCATTGAAAGATTCAATCTCTTTCGAGCCCCCTTGAAGATTCATCCTTCTACATTCATCCAAGCCTCCTCATATGAAAAGATCAATTCAAGATTGGTGTTGAAGATCAAATTCCATTGATTGAAGACATGCTACATTCATTCTACATCCATTGAAGCATTCCTATTTGTGGATTTGAGGATTCGAATCCTCTACAAGGACTTCAACATAAGCAAGGTGAATTGTTTCAATTACTTTGTTTATGCACACTACATTTCAATTCAATTTCAAGGTTAATTCCTAAATTGGGGTTTGACCAAGGCAAACCCCCCATACAAACAAAAACCCCTATTTTCTTATAGGTACAGGTGCAGAATTTTGGATCTGAGAGCAAATTTTCATACCCTTTTCGGTGAGCTTTTGAGATCTACGAACAAAGTCAAAATCGACCTTCAAATAAAGAATGTAGCCTTTGACCTTTTATGAGGGTCAAAGTCTACCTGCCATCGGAAAGACAAAAGATTTTTGGGTTTTCTTCGTCTCGACATTTCGAGTCTGAATTAGGTTGTAGAATTGCCCGAAAGTACACACAGACATCAAAAATTGGCATTTTCCATATTTTCCCTAATTTGAGGTTAGTACTTGAATTTCAATTATTTTAGATTTTAAGCATAATTTTCCATAGGGAAATATAGGGTTTTTCTCTCTCTTTCATATCCTCCATAGATTGATTCGATTGTGCATTAACCTTTTGGTTGATCAAATTGGATCTCTCCATTGGTAATTTGGATTTAAGAGTGGATCTCATATTTCCCCCATACATCTTACATCATACACATTTGAATAGGTGTGATTCCATTTTACCACTATTCAGAAAGTAATTGTATAGAACATTGATTCATGCCCCCTCTCTCAGTGTTCCCATTCCTAACAATTGGTATTAGAGCTTTGGTCCTCTAAAGACAAGTTTAACCACTTGAGGACATCATGGGTTTGGACGAAGTGAAACATTTGAAGAATAATCTTGAAGCAGCTCTTGAAGACCTTGATAGATTTGAGAAATAAATTGAAGAACTGAAACTAAAGGTTAGTGGTTCTCAAGTTTTCATCAAGAAACTGAGAAAAGGTTCTACAAGTGATTTAGGGAAAATGGTCAAAAAGATGAATGAGTAAAACACATCTTTGAAGGATCAAATTGAAGAATTGGATGAAAATCTATTTAACAATCAAGAAATCTATGAAGAACAGGTCAAAGAAAACAAGCAGTTGGATGAAGAACTTAGGCAAGAAAACATGAAAATCTTGGAGTTAGAGAACATCAAGAAGCATATAGAATCTAAATTAACTGAAGCAAAGAATCATATTGACAAGTTCCACACAAGCAAGGATCTAATAGAATCACAGATATATGCTCGGAAGCTAAAGGGAGATACCATTGGTATTGGATTCAATGAAGCCCAAGTTCAGATTGATGCTATGCGAGATAGAATGAGATCTCTCGAAGAACCTATAGAAGCTAAGAAGATTGAAGATCATACTAAAGCTATAGCAGAACCATCTAAAGATGAGTGCAAGCTCACAAACAAAACTTGTTATGCCTGTAACATGCATGGACATAGCAAGAGATTGTAAAGAGGTAAGACCTTTCAATGGTTATTGTTATTCATGCAATAAGTTTGGTCATAGAGCTATGAATTGTAGATCAAATCAAATTAGAATCATCAAAATTAGAGAAGTCATCCACATAAGAATGTAAGAAGTCCTCAAAACATTACATGTCAGATATGTAATTATAATGGTCATACAGCTAGACAGTGCAAAATGCTAACTCACATCAATGCACTGAGGAATATAAGGCCTCTAGTTATTTTTCACTCTTGTAACAAGACTAGACACATCTCAAAGTTTTGCAGATCAAAAGTGCAAAGACAAGAAAGCCCTAATAAGTCTCAAGGATCAATTCTGGATGAATCAGGAGAAGTCAAGTTTGTGAAAGCTATAGAAGATGCGAGCACGATTTGGAAGGAAGAAAAGACAAATAATGTTGGTGAAATAGTTGAGGATGCATCCACAATGGATGCACCTCCTATTTATGGTTAAATGACCTTCATGGTCATAGGGGGAACTATATTATTTGTAGATCCCTGCGTGACTGGTATATTCACCCTTAGAGTATGTGCCTTTGGTTATAACTATTTGGAGACTAGTAGATACAATATGCAAGAGCACACTGCTTGATTGATAGTAGAAAGGAAGATTGGAATTCTATGTGGGATTCTATGTATATGTGGCAAACATTAATGGTAGAAAGTTCTTTTAAAGTCACCGAAGACTCATTATTCACACATTTGCATTCAATTTCAAGCCTTTGGAGAGAACATTAGATCAAAGAAGTTTGAGTTGTGAATATTTGTAGTTGGATTATCAACAAGGAAGTTTGAAAGTTGTTGCGAAGCCCTAGTTCAGTCACGACAGTTCAGAATTCATTTTGAAACCTATATAAGTGATTAAACATGTTATGGCTACTCCAGTTGTATTTGATGTTGGTGAAAGAAAGAGGTGCATATTTAAGAAGCAAGCATCCATTCAAATCTATCCTAGATGGTTTGGAAGGAGCATTTTATAAAACCCCAATGGGAGTAATGCACACAGAGGATATACATGCATATATCTACTATAAAAAGGAACCAGTAGGATTGGATAGAATCAAGTCGCACATGGAAACCGTGATGAATCCAGACAAAACATTCACTGATGAGTTCGCACACTTAGAAAAAAAAACCCTATAATTGAGTATGTGATCACATATGAGTTCTACAAATCTGAATGGATAAAGATTCTATTAAGAAGAATACATGATAACTTGTTCTGGATAGGAGAAGTCCCTATTAGAATAACCACTGATCTCATTTATGAGATGACAGGACTATCCAAGACTGGCACCATTCTTCCAAGTGGCAAGGATGTAAGAAAACAAGTAGGACAAGCCTGCAAATCCCAGAGTGATAAGCGCGAGATGAAAATTGAGCCAATTGAAGAAAAAGACATCAAGCTCATGTCTATGACACTTGGATATAGATTCCAGCATGCAAATAGGGTAAATAGTTTGTTCGCAGCCACTATTTTAGCATCCATAAGGATTTTGAAGGAAAATGGAGAGTTTAACTTGTGTGAGATCTTGCACACACAGTTGATGGACAACTTAAGGGCTATCAAGCATGAAAAGAGAAAGATATTCAGGTTTGGATCACTGATAATCTATATGTACTTCCATATAGTAGGAAAAGTATCAGATCTTTATCTAGATAGGAGCTTGCCTACAATGCCTCAAATTTCATTCAAGGCATCATCTGAGAGTTCCTTGAAAGATTTCATGGAATTGGAAATCAAAACATTCACAATAAAGATGTAGAGGAGGTATAGCATACGTGAGAGTATTATGGAAAAGTATAAGGATAGTATTTTATTCATGGTAGAGACAGACATCACATGCATAGAAGAAATGGAACTTAGAACTAAATGGATTCATCCACTCAGTTATGAAGCGGAGGAATAGGTTTTGGAAGCATATGCACAAGTTCTAGTATCAACGCCCAAGGATCCTAATGAGCCAATATGGGGAACCTATAAGGAGAAAACAAGACAAGTAGATTTGGTCTTGTATAGTGCAATGAACAAGAGGAAAGCATCTAAAATCACCTCTGAGATACTAAAGATTCATGGTGTGACTTAAGCTAACCTGGATAAAGCTAGAGAAGCCAAGATAGCAATGCAAATTGAGAGTGCACCCACTATTGAAGTCAAAACAGAGAAGTTTGATGACCCCAAGGAGAAGAAAAGTAAAACTGATGATAGCACTCCTGCGCCCATTCCTATTGTTGATCTGGAGTCCACTAAAGCATATCCCGAGTCAAGTAACATGCCTAAGAGGAAGAAGCAGACTGTCACAAGCCATCCATCAGCAAGAGCCACAAGAAGCCGAGGCAGAAATATTCAACCACCTCCTGAGGTAGGATTCCTACCAAATCTGCAAGTATTGAGAATGTTGGAGCTCAAAAATCCAAGTTGTATTTTTGACTCCATATTTCTAAAATTTTCTCTAAGTGTCAGATCAGTGCTTTAAAAGTTTTTAAAAGATGCTTGTCTTTGGGTGCACGGATAAAGGAGCCCATTGAGTTTCATGATGCGTCACTTGGATAGGGTGTTCATCACTTATCATTTGACATATGTAATAGGATTGAGGTCGTAACTTTCAGATCTGATAAGTTTTTGAAGTGGTCTTTTGGAGGCGTTCCCTAAAATCTGCAATGCGTGTTTCTTGATTTTTACTAAGAAGCCCACTTTGAGGAAGTTCATTTATTTCCCTGTGATTGGTCATAACATGCAGGTTGTTGCATCATGCTATAGACATGTGAGAGAGTGTTCATGCCAATTTTCAGTCCCCCATCTATCTGTTTGACCTATTTTCCAAAGCCATTTCATTTGTAATTTATTAAGTTTTGCCAAAAGTGCATTGTTCAGTTTCCTGAGTGGCTTACTTCGGGGTCTTGCCATTTACACCCGGTTCAAGGTCAAAAATAATTTATGGTTTTTTCATAATGTAGACATGGAAGTGATGCTCCTTGATAAGTTTCAGATCATGACCAATCCGTTTGACCCATTTTCTCATTCAGTTTCGGATGCAACTTCTACTGTTTCACTGCCTTTTAGTTCGGGATGTTCTAAGTGGCTGACTTTGAAGTTTATTTGTGGATAATTGTTTTATCATCCCAAAAAATATGATTATAGACTTTTTTTCTATGTGTGAGAGAGATTAATCATCCAAGGTTTCAAACCCTGAGAGTTCCATTTGATCGGATTGCAAGGTCAGACAAAAAGTGTTTCATGCTAATGAAAAGTGCGGATAGCATAACTTTGCATAGCGATTTTCCAAAATTCATAGTTTTTGGTCAGATCCTTGTCTCTAGTTGAGGGTTGTTTCATTTCATTCCTTGTATATGAGGCTTCTACCAGGTTCAGTGGTGTGCTTTCAACTCATCGTTTGATATTTTTCATTCATCTCCTTCCGAGGCAGTCGACAGTGATTTTCAGTTTGTGTTTGTCAACAATTCTGAACAGACATTTTCAAGTTTTAAAATCTCTTGCCTTGTTCATTTTTAGGCGAAGCCATTTTACAAGGTGATTATCTATAATACAAAGTTCATGTCTGCCAACATTCAGCATTCAGTGATATGTTTTGATTGGTCTTTAAATGGCGCGACCGGAGGTGTTTTATTTAAAATTTGCTGACTGGCAAAGTAATAGAAATTGAAATTTTTTAAAGTTTCCGGTTGTCTGGATTGGATCCGGTTGCAGACGCTAGTCGTTCTGGATGTTTTTGAGGTCCGGTTGTTTGAGTTTGAAAATTTTTTAGGCCAGACCCGCTTGGGGCCTGACTTGCCTCATTATTTTAAAGGCCTCAGATTAATGATACATTGAGAATTGAATCCAAAGAAGGCACAAAGGAATAAGGAATTGTTGAAAATGGAGAAATTGCCTTACCTTCTCAAAGGCATGAAATAGAAAATGCATAGGATTGTACTAGAGAGTCTATTTTAGTTTGGTTACAAGTCTCTGTGGCAGATAATGGTGAATGGGATCAAGTTTTTCCTCCACACATATCCCATGAAAGAGTTGCAAATATCAATTAAAGTTTCCAGTATTTACCAAGGGGCATTTGTGTGAGCTAAAATAGAGGAATGCATTTCATTTATGTGCCGAATGCTTCCTCTTTGAAATGAATGAACCAAAGAATGAACACACCATTTATTTATGAGAAATAAATACACCAGATATGTATTATCCTGTGCACACCATGGAATTGATAAAATGCTACAAATGAATGGAGAAAAATGCTGGATTCACTCATCATTTACCAAAGTTCACATTTTGTGCATACCAAATATGCATGAGGCTAAATAAACATGTCGAGGGTATGAAGTGGAGGAGCTTGCTGCACTCACGCACCGAAGAAATCTGGGGCCACTCACATATTTATCAGTCGGTTGTGCATATCAAATGGAGGGGATGTTGTGTGCATTCAGCATTGAAGTAAAAGGGACAAATGATTCATGTGCTTTCCTTTGTGGGGGCTTTCCACACCATATTCCCTCCCCTTAATATACTATCTACAGAGTGATGTGAAAATCAAATGCATTGTGCACCAAATTTCACACAAGCTGAGCACACACTAAACAAATGATGGAGTGTTGCATATTAATGGAAGGCTGCGTAAGCCTCCAAATAGAGTTTTATTTTTAGCACAAGGTAAATGGAGTGTGAGGCAGCTTACGTAAGGCCTCAAAACATAATATCTACCCTCCCTTTGGTGTTTTCTGTAAACTACAGAAGGTTGCATGGGCTTGCGTGGGGTTTGTGAGAAGTTCTCCAGCATATGTAGGGGCCAAAGGAAGGTAGCCAAGGGTGCCTTGAAGCACATGAATAAGGGAAAATGCAAAGGATTGTAGGTCTGTGCATTTGGAGCAAAGGAAAATGAACTGTGCATTCAAATTGATAATCCCACATTCATCCTGCCGCGAGGCAATAAGATATTTCAAAGAAAAAGTGCACAGTAAATGATATGAAGTAAAGAGAGAGGAAGGAATATGTGGTAGTTTTCAGCCTTGTGTGGGGCCAGCCAATTGGTTCACACAAAGATAAATTTTGAACAAAAATTATTATAATTCCAAGGAAGATTATCCCACATTGATCCTGCCAGAGTAAAATCATATGTTTATAATGAAGAACCCACAATAACATAGTGTGTAAATGTGGATGCTAAGAATGAAGGCTTGCTCATGTGCATGTAGTTTGAGGTCACTTGGCAATGAGTTGGCGATTACATGGCAGATGGGTCTCGTGCGCAGTAATACATTTTTGACAGAGTGTGCAAGGTGCAACGTGGACAGGCTGACTGCCTTGAGATACGTACCATCATTTGATGGTGGTCGCATGATCGCAAGGGCCCAATTTGGCCCTTACAAACATGCGATAGGCCAACACGTAGCGCTCTGGTGACATGGCATTGTGGTTGCAATTCAGTGCCTAGGTGGAGACATGAGCCAAATAAAGAGCGCAAACATGCGACAAGCCAACACGTGGTGCTCTGGTGATGTGGCAGTGTGGTTGCAGTTTAGTGCCCAGGTGGAGACATGAGCCAACCAGAGAGCACCAAGTGGCATATTTGAAATGTAGAGGTCCAGCTGGCGATGAGGTGGTACGTTGATCCAATCCAATGATGCCACATAGCACCTGTCAGCCTGCTAAAATTTAAATGTGTAGAAGGATTTTTAAAAAATATAAAATTTCAAACTATATGCATATTTTCAAAATTTTGAATATGACAGTTGCTCATGAAGCTGGAAAATGAAAATGATGTTGTAGGTTCAATTTTTGCCTGAACATATGAGTATAATATATCGTTGGAAATGTTGCAAAATGATGGATTGAATGGCGGGGGTTAGAATCAATTTTGAGCAAGTAGGAAAGAGCAGTAAGTGCTTTTGTCTCCGAGGTTAGATTTTGGTGGGAAAAGAAGTTGTTTGCAGAATTGTCTTGCTAGAAGTAACAGGTGTCATAGTTGAAATATCTTTTAGGTCTTTTCCTGAAGGATATATGTGAAATCTTCTCATTATTGTAAGGGTTCCTAATTCTCTGTGAATTTTCTCAGAATTGGTCCCAAGAGCTATGTGGGCTGGGTAGGAGATGTAGTTTTAATCTTTTGTTCAGTTTCAGAACACTGACTGATGACTTTTCTCTTAGTCTAGGATACAGTAGACTGTATTAGGCCAAGTTTTCATAATAGCATTTTGTTGGTTCAGTAAACTATCCAAATGGCTTGCATTTTAAAGCACTTTGTATACATGATATTAGTATAACATTTGAATAAAATCCATGGTTTACATCTCTCCTATGTGTGTACTTTGTTTAAATTCTGTGTTGATATTCTTCAGGTTTGATCTAGGATCAAATTAAATAAGCTTTAGATATAACACTAATTCTCTGAGGTTTGCAGAAGGATACCAGTAAGTAGTGTGAATTCAAGAGTCCTTTGATAAAATCCACCATAGGGTGATTAGTATTTTCAAGGGGTAAGGATAATAAAAGTTCAATATATTTTGTTTATGTATCACAGTTTTGCAGTGAGGGTGTGACCCAATGGATAAGGCATTGGCCAGCAATGAAGCTAGTTTATAGAACTCAATGCTTGATAGGGTTCTATTGTACTCCACAATTTGATATAAATATGTCAAAATCTTTGAAGTTTTTATGACCTACTTGTTCTACCTCATCTTATGGTAATGGAGAATCAATGAATGAGTGGTTCTCATTTAGTATTTTCTTACCATCTATCTATTATATTTAAATCCAGTCAGTGATTAGTGGAATAAGTTTTTTTTTATTGGATTAGGAGCACTCTCCTTGGTTTTGCAGAGCTAGAAGTGCAGAGGACAGTCTTGTCCCTATAGTTGGTCCAGTCATCTTAGAATTCAATATTTGGATCTAATCCATCCTTAAAATCTGTAGATGTACTAGTTTCTTATGAAATCATAAATTATGGTTTGAGGAACCAACATAGAACAAGAGTAGTAGATGAGGGCATAATTGATCAAATAGATAAGTTTTATGACATATATCATGAGATAGACAAATCTGAGATTCATGATATGTTAATCAAGCATATGATCAATTTTAAGAAGACTGTTCTGCAACTCAAGACAACCATTCCAGATCAAGTTTGGAACATTTTGGATACATTGAAAATACAAGTTGTTGAAGAAGATTTTAGGATAAGAGAGAAGAAATTGGATGATAACCTATCAGTATGTTCAGTTGAAGAAAAATCTTTGTTAATGAATTTGGTAAAGCCGCACCTCAGAACAAAGATGAGAGCTCTGCACATTGTGAACAAGGACTATGCGTTGGTTTCAAAGGAGACTAAGAAAGCCTTTGAGAAGGTATTTTTGGAACAACAGATGAATCCATCATCTATGCCCACAACTCAAGTACCCTCTGAGAAAGTAAAAGCAATTGAGATCCTTAATGCACCTATAACAGGTCCGTAGGATTCAGTGCCCATTATGATTGATAATGTGGAGATATCAATGGTGGCCACAGATAAGGACTTGGATAAGTTTGAGGAAACCTTTGTAAGTATAGAAGAGGCTAAAATACTATGCGGTGATAATTCTTCTATGCAGCAAGAAGAAGTTCAGATTGAAGATCTAACATGATAGGATGAAGAAGAGGAGAAATAAAAAGAAAAGGAGAAAGAGGATGAAGAGAAGAAAGATGAACCTACAGATGAGCCCTCTATTGAAACACCAATGATTATAAAGACTGAGGTAATGGATGTTAGTCAAAGTTCACTACTTACCCCTAAGCGATCATTGTCATTGTTGTCAAGTTCGACCCTTGACACAACAAGCTTAGACTCATGGGGAGAAGAAGACCTGATAAAGATCAGTGTACTAGCAATGGAAAACGGAAAAGAGAAATAGGTAATGAGGAAACCTCTATTTGTGGAATCAGTCAACATCCTGAACAGTCTATTACCTGAGGAAAAGAAGGTGGTAAATATTCATTCAATTGAAGATGTCAACAGCATTTTGACAAGCTTTAAAGAAAATTTATCTACTCTAGAAGAATCAGCATCTAAGATGGTAGAAGGAGAATATCTTAAGAAGAGGCTAAGTTAATTGATAGGTAACTTCACACTTGACCTTAGTTCTTTAAAGGTTGGTCAAGCTATGTTAAAGGAGATAGTAGCTAAAGGAAGAAAGATAATAGCTGACTGTATGAACCAAGACAAACTGACCGCTTACCTCTACAAGAAAATTTAGGAAGAAGAAGCTATGATAGATGTAGTAAGGAAATCAGTGAAAGATCCCTCCATAGATGTAAATATGTGTAATAATGTCTATCAGAGACAGTAGACAAAATAGAGAAAAAAGAAAAGGAAATGGCTAAGATAAGGGCAAGGCAAACTCAGCTAAGAAATGCTCTTGCACCTTCATTGGATGTGCTAAATCAGAACATCAAAGAGATTGATGCCATGATGGTGACATATGATCAAGGAATGAGTTCAAAATTGGAGAAGATGGAGAAGTTGAGTTATGCTTTGTGTGCCCATCTTCAGACATTAAATGCATTGAAGGCATTCTAGCAAAAAGAAATCCAAAACTTGAAGATTGCATTTCCAGATGTATTCACTATTTAAGTACTTGTAGACACATTTTTTTAGCACCTTTGTCATTAATGTCAAAGGGAGAGTAGAGTATATATTAAGGGAGAATATGGAGTAGTATATATGATGTAAAAAGGGAGTAAAGTATATAGTATAAGGGAGATATAAGATAGAGTATATGTTAGAAAGTTTGTGTAAGATACAGTTAGTAACTTCTCCATATTCCTTTGTTGTCATTAATGAAAAAGGGGGAGATTGTTGGAAAGTTGAATATAATGTTGTATATGACTATAATTAAGCATTTTCATTATGGAAACAAAGTCATATGGAGTTTTGGAGTCTACACACTTACTCATAAGATCAGAATTTGGTTAAGTATGGAAGACTGGATAGTTGTCAGAGCACCAGATGAATAGAGCATCAACGCATGTGCGTATGACTGAGTTATGACATTCACCATTGAAGATAAGATTATAATTAAGTAATCATGCTAATTCTAAGAGCACATGATCATATGAGTTAGTATGAAGAAGTTACAGCCAGATGAAGTGACACAAACAGTGAGCGGCATAATAAAACAGAGCATCGAACTAACTGTCGGTATTTTGGTTAGCGTGTATAATATTATTTTGTAAAGGCTATAAACCTATTGTATTTAGGTTATAAAAATATTAATATCATTGTATGTAAACATGCTTGAGCCAATTCATTTGGAAGCATTCTATGTAATAAGTTGAAGGGCAACCTAGTGAATAGTTTTGTTTGCACATATAAATAAGACATGCACCTTTGTATTTGAGTATGTAATATGATATAGAGTTGATAGAAGCAAAGAATAATTATGTGAAGAGTAGTTAGAATTTTGTAGAACTTTAAAAGAGGATAAAGCATCAATGCACAAAAGGAACTGATCACACAAGTAGTGTCACAACAACAGTTCACCTTGCAGATATAGTGTGTATCTAATACTCAGAAGGTTGTAGCCTTCACCACTTGAGCAATGAGCTCTAGGGAAATGTGTCCTCACCCCTAACAGGGTTAATTGTAAAAGACTCCTAACAGGGTCCATCCCTTGACAAGGTCTATGTAATTAATGCATTGTAATGACAGCTCCTGATAGGGCTCAGGAAAATTAACATATTCATAATACACAAGTACATTTATTAGTGGGTATTAATTCCCACCAGGTTTTTTCCTTTGGCCAAGGTTTCCCCGTAACCATATCTGGTGTTATGTATTAATTACTTTACATGCTTTAATATTCAGTTCAACAATTAAGATATTGAGTTTAGTTTCAAGTATAAGAAAGTAATTGTATAGAACATTGATTCACCCCTCTCAGTGTTCCCATTCCTACCATTTTTTTCTTTCTTTTTTTGTATTTTTCCATTTTTAATTTGTTTTGTTGATCCATCAAGGCACCTATTACTAGGTTTTCACTAGGATGATCATCTTTTAAGGAATTTTTTCAAATTTTATGCTTTTTTTAGGACATTTTCCACATACTGAATGTCTTAGGTGTAGAATTTCTTCAAGTGAAGAATGTTGATTGGTTCTCAGAGATGTTCTCCTTCAGTCATTGAGAGTTGATAGGCTTCGAAGCCAAAAGAATTAGTGACAATAAAGGGACCCAACTAGTTGGGTTCAAACTTCCCCTTGCGTTCTTGATGGGATTGATTTTTAGTGTTCTCTCACAAGACTAGATCACCAACCTAAAATTATCTATGTCTGACCTTCTTATTATAGCCTCTAGACATTCTTTTCTAATACACTCTGAGATGATCATATGCTACTTGTCTGCACTCATCTAGTAGTTCAATTTCTTGTAACATAGACATTCTGTAATCATCATCAGTTACCAGAACATGCATTTTGATTTTGAGTGATGGGATTTCAACCTCTATAGGTAGTACTACTTTAGTCCCATATACTAAAGTGAATGGAGTAGCCCTAGTGGGTGTTCTTATGCTTGTTTTGTAAGCCCAGAGAGCTGGATTTATCATCAAGTGCTAGTCTCTTCTTGATTTGTTAACTGTATGGTGTAATATTTTTAGTAAGTTCTTATTGGATGCTTCAACTTGTCCATTCCCTTATGGATAGTAAACAGACGACCAATATTGAGTGATCTTGAATTTAGATCATAAGGAATCTAGGTCCTTACTTTTGAATTGGCCTTCATTATCTATGATGATGGAGTGTGGAATACCATACCAACAAATGATATAATTCAGAATGAACATATAAATTTGTTTACTGGTTGCTTGTGTCAAAGAAAATGCTTCAACCCATTTTGTAAAGTAACCAATTATTGTGATTATATGGGTGTGACCATTTGATGAATGTGGATATATGGCTCCTATGAGATCAAATGGCCATTGTTGAAAAGGCTATTATGTTGTAAATGGAATCAAATCTCTTCTTAGTATGTGAATCAAATTACCTTGGACCTGGCATTTCTTACAGTTCTTAGCATATGTTACGGCCTCTTTTTCCATATCTGGCCAATAGTACCCTACCCTAATGAGTGTTTGAGCTAATGTAAAACCATTGGAATATCACCCATAAATACCTTCATGGACTTCCTCTAATGCACATTTTGACTCTTCTCATTCTAAACTTCTAAGGAGCATACCATCAAGACTTCATTTGTATAGATCGTTACCAATGATGACATACCGTGATTTATTTAAGATAAGGTATCATTTTTCATGATGGTTAAGGTTATTAGGAGAGACTTGGTCTCCAAGGTAGGAATAGATGGTCTTGTAGTGTGAGGAATCATGACCAATAATGGTACAAATCATATGGGTGTCTAGACAATGATAGGAAGGGAATGACAATGCTTTCACCAAGAAATCATAGCATAGCTCATGTTCTAGTTGCTGTAGTAAAGAAGATAGTGTAGCCATAGCATCAGTTGCTTTGTTTTCCATGAGTTGTATCTACTCAAACGTGATAGAAATAAAATAGGGTTTGAGATCATCTACCATTCATTTGTATGGAGTGAGTTTTTCATCTTTAGTTTGATACACATCATTGACTTGGTGGATAACCATTTGAGAGTCTCCATGAATGTGTATTTCCGTCACTTTCCATTCAAGTGTTAATTTTGTCCCATTCAACAAGGCTTCATATTCTACTATATTGTTGGTGCAAGAAAATTTAATTCTAAATGCCTTTGGAATGGAGTAACCTTGTGGTGTTATAAACAAGTTACTAGCTCCAGATCCATTTTGTGTGTAGGATCCATAAAAGAATAACTTCCATGTTCTTGAAGATAGGTGCATTATAGAAGCATCAGGAAAATCCACCTGTAGTGGTTGATCATCAAACATTGGAGATTCAGCTAGTTGATCCATGATGACTTGTCCTTTGATAGCTTTACATTGAACATACTCAATGTTAAACTCACTCAGTAACATTACCCATTTTGCTAATCTACCTGTGAGGGAAGATTTTCTTAGTAGGTATTTTAGTGGATCTCTCTTTGCTACTAAGTATGTAGTGTGAGCCAACATGTAGCATCTTAGCTTCTCTGATGCAAAGATGAAAACTAGACTTTCCTTCTCTATCATAGACTAATTCTTTTCATAAGCCACTAAGGTTCTACTAATGTAATAGATAGCTCTTTCTCATTTATTCTCATCATGTTGTGCCAATAATGCCCCTAGTGATGTAGTTGTAGAGACATATAGTATTAACGACTTTCCCTGAATAGGAGTCATGAGAATTGGTGGATTTTCCAAGTATTATTTTATATGATTGAAATTATTTTCATATTCCTCACTCCATTTGAAGGTCACACCTTTATGTAGTGTTTTAGTGAAAGGTTGTGCTATATAAGCTAACTGAGAGATGAAGCACCTAATGGATTGTACCCTTCCTTATAAGGTGCACATTTGACTGATGTTCTTAGGAAGTTGCATCTTCATTTTTTCTTTGACTTTTGCCAGATCCACTTCAATACCATTCTTTGAAACAATGTATCCGGGGAGCTTCCTTGAAGTAACACCAAAGGCACATTTCATAGCATTTAGTCAAAGAATAAATTTTTCCATTCTATCCAATATTGTACCCAAGTCAACTAGATGTTCAAATCATTTCATTGATTTAGCTAAGGTGTTATCAACATAATCTTCCATATTCTTATGCATCATATCATGAAATATAGACATCATGGCTCTTTGATATGTGGCACCAACATTCTTAAAACCAAATGGCATTACATCCTAGCAAAAAGTAACTCATACACAAGTGAAAGCTATCTTTTCTTGATCTTCTAGAGCTATTTTTATTTGGTTGTATCTAGAAAAACCATCCATGAGAGAGTACATTTCAAATCCCGCAATCATATCCGCTAACATATCGATGTTTGGTAGTGGAAATTCATCCTTAGGGCATGTTTTGTTTGGTAGTGGAAAGTCATCCTTAGAGTTGTTTGGTGACATGGGGGCCTTAAGAAATTAGGCTAAAGGTGGTAAACCTAGCCAAGATGAATTTGAGGGAACAGGTCATGTTCTCAGGCAATTACACCCATTTGAAATCAAACAGAATGAGGATATTAGAAATTCCACAAAGGAAATCCTTGATAAAGGAAAATAGAAAGTGGATGGTGTAAGCATCAATGAACCTAATAAGAATGTTGTTAATACTAACACTATTTCCCAAGCAAGCCTAGATTTGGAAAAGGCTAGAAAGGCTAAAGAAGACTTGGCTCTCCAGCTTGAGAAATTAGAATTAGAGGTTGCTGCAGATGAAATGAAAATAAACATTGCTTTCTTGCATGCCAATATAAATACATCTACTAGTAGCTCAGTCCCTATTACTTTAGGAAAGATCCCATCAAATCAGCCTTGCAGTTCACTTCCCAATCCCCAAGCCTCATATCCCGAACAAAATGCACCTGGACCAAATCTAAATGCCAATCTAGATCCCCCTATGACTAGTGGTTCAATGGGAAATGTGTCTTGTCAAAATGTTACAGTAGCTCCCCAACCCCAGCCTAATTTCCAAAGGAGACCAATTCACCTGGATAGGTGTAGGGCTTTATTTTTTGATGGTATCCCTAGTCAGCCTAATGTCATTCCAAATGAGATTAGAGAGAAAATCCCATTATTTACTAGAAACAATGTGATTACATGTGAGGATCATCTTAAATTATTTACAAATAAGATTAATGATTATGAGATTGAGCATGAAGATGTTGTAATGAAGCTCTTTGTTCAGTCATTATTTGAGGATGCCAGGGATTGGTATAGAGGTCTACCGGAGAACAACATTGCATCATAGGATGAGTTTGTTAGGTGTTTCAAGGAACAATATATAGAACATGTTAATTCAAGCTACATGCTCAATGAGTTTAACAATAACAAAAAGCACTATAATGAAGCATGTCAGAGTTTAATGGCAGATTCCAAAAGGCCATGAATAAATTGTTCCAAGTATTGAGGTTGGATGATGTAGTTTGCCTGAACACATACTTTAATTCTATGGATGTTAAGATGTCATATCTTTTGAGAGATAAGAATCCTTGTACCCTAAGGGATGCCTTTAAATTGGCCATAAATATTGAAATCAATCGAAAGACATTTGGCCAAATGTACAAGAGGGATGAAGGAAGGTTGTGGAAAGAAACAAGGCCACAACCTGCACAACCAACCAAGGATGATGATAAAATGGATAAATGGGCTAATGTTGCCAAATATTTCCCAACAAAGTTTGAAAAGAGTGGGATAAATTTTTAGGACAATAGACCACCTTATCAGAGACATGAAAGACTTCCTAATTTATGGGATATGCCTTATAAGACAAACTGGAAGGATGGAAAGCTTGTCATTGATAATAATGAGCCTCAAGAGGGGAGAGATACACTAGAACCTTTAAAGAAAAATACAACACACAATATGGAGAGTACTCCTTGGTGTGTGGCTTGTAACATACCTCATTCACCTTTCCAATGTGTTGTGGCTCAGGCTTTGGGGGAAGAAGCTGATAACTCATATGCAGAAGATTATGAAGAATCTGAAAAGCCTGTTGTTAACATGTTTACCACCGAGAAGATGGAAGAGCTTGTGTTCTTAGACGATGAGGGTATTTGTGCTAATGTTGATTATAAGAGAAGGATCCTCCTTGACTATGAACAACAAATATTAACCTACTCTGATCAAGAGGAACCTGATTTTGATATGTGTAAAAATAATATGGTTGAATCAGGATCAGATGAGAAATAATGGAGAAATACTAGTGAAGAGGAAATTAGAACTTTGACTGTAGCTTCCATAACACAAGCTAAGTCCTCATACAATTTAAGGAATAGAAGGGTAGATGCTGATCAAGGAGTAACAAGGTCAGTATTTGTTAAGGATAACCCTCAGAAAAAAGATTCCCCAAGGCCAAGTGTTATTAATAATAAGAAAGAAGGGCCTATAGCTGAAAGGAAAAGGAATGAGGAACTTGTTGTTGACAAGGCCAAAAGGAAGACTAGAAAGACAAAGGATTCTTCTGACCCTTTTACTAATCCTCCCACTTTTGACATGAGACATGCCTTATCTCAAATGAAGGTCTATATTCCTTTGTTAGAGATGTTGAAAATCAAAGAGCATAAGACAGTGGCTCTAGATCTCATAAGTGAGCAAGGAGTGGATCCTGTTATGCAAGAAAAGGGAAATGTTGTGGATAAGTCTAAAATGACTAATGATATTTCTAATGTGTGTGTTGGAAACATTGTGACATGAGCCTTCTTCTATTGATCCCTTTTATGTTACATTAATTGTGAATAATTTCTTGCTAAAAAATTGTATGATTGATTCTAGTGGTGCTACCATTGTAATGCCCTATCATGTGATGAAGGAGCTAGGATTGCAAGTAGACACATCTAATGGTAGGTGTTATGCCATGGATAACAGGGTAGTTCCTATTATGGGAACCCTGGTTGGGATTGAAGTGAAGATTTCTAAATTCCTAGAGGCCACATATAAGATGGATGTCATGGTTGTTGTGGATACTAAACCCCATTACAGCATGCTTCTGTCAAGAAAGTGGGCTGCAATAGTAGGATGAAAATTGCAACTAGATTTGTCATATGCCACTATTCTAGTTAATGGGATAGAAGTAAAGTTGTATAGGGAGCCCCATTCTTCAGTGATGGTCGAAAATGTTGCACTAGAAGATTTAAATTGCTTTGTGGATATTGACATGGATAACTTCATGGTTGAAGAGATAGTGCCTCAAATGAAGAACATAGATGCAATAGTGGATGAGCTAATACTGCAACAAGATGGGCTCTGGAAAATGTATTTTGATGGTGGTTGCTCTAAGGAAGGTTCAGGAGCTGGTGTTGTGTTTATCTCCCCTTCAGGTACTACTTTCAAATAATCTTTTGTATTAGCTTTTGAATGTACCAATAATACTACCGAGTATAAGGCTTTGATATTGGGGTTAGATGTTGCTATAAAACATGGTATCAAATGCTTAAAAGTCCATGGTGATTCCAAATTGATTATAGCCCAAGTTAGATCTAAATATGCTGCTAAGGATGAAAGGTTGAAATTATACAAGCATGCCATCTGGGATAGACTAGAGTTTTTTGAGGCTTTCAACATTCTTTGGGTAGAAAGGTCAAAGAATATCATGGCTGATTTCCTAGCCAATGTGGCTCTTAAAAACAATGACATTACTTTGACTGGTGTGTCCATGTTAGAAGTCAAAAGTAGGCTTGCAATGCCTAAAAATGTGTATAATTGGAATTCTTTGAAGATGACTTTGATATCCTTAGGTTTCTTCAAGGTCTAGATCAATATGATGGGCAGCAGATAGACTTCAGTACTTTACAGTAGGTTGTTGATGAAAAAGAATGCATTATGGGAAATGAGATAGTCGAATTGCCCACAAATCACATACCTAAGGGATTAGTGGAATTAGAAGGTATGTTTAAGATAAATGATGGTTATTTGTCCCAAAAGTATAATACCAAAATGGAGGACCTAGAGGAAATAAACTTAGGATCTGAAACATCCCCTCAAATGGTATACATTGGGATAAGGTTGAGTAGAGAGGCTAGGGGAAATTCGATAAGATTGTTGAAAAGGTACAAGCATGTGTTTTCTTGGTCTTATGATGACATCAAAACTTATAGAGAAGATCTTTTTCAACATGAGATTCCCTTAAAGGAAGATACTAAACCATTTAGACTTAAAGAAAGGCCCATAAATCCCTTATTAGCCACAAAGATGCAAGTTGAATTGACAAAATTAAGATATGATGGTATTATTGAGCCAATTAGGCATTCATCATGGGTCTCTAATCTTGTGCTAGTAAGGAAGAAGAATGGTGATATTAGACTCTGTGTTGAATTTAGGAATTTAAATGTTGCCTCACTCAAGGATAATTATAGATTGCCAAACATGGAAGATATGTTGCATAGAGTGACTGGTTGTGAATTATTGTCTATGCTGGATGGTTTTTTAGGGTACAATCAGGTATTGGTCAAAGAATCTAAACAATTCAAGACAACATTCACCACCCCTTGGGAAACTTATGTATATGTCTGAATGCCATTTGGTTTGAAAAATATTGGGGCAACCTTTTAGAGGGCGATGGATGTTGCTTTCAAAGATTTGATTAATATCCTTATGGTTGTATACTAGGATGATTTAACTACATACTATAAGAGAGCTGAGGATCACTCTAACCATTTGGAAAAGGTCATTGTCAAGGCTTTGGAGTTTGGTATCTCACTGAATCCAAAAAAATGTCAGTTTGTTGTCACTGAGGAAAAATTTCTTGGTCACATAGTATCAAAGGAGGGAGTTAGAATTGATCTAGAAAGAGTGGAGGAAATAAAAAAATTCCTCCTCCCTAAGAATATCAAAGGTGTATAGTCTTTTCTAGGATAGGTTAATTTTTTTAGGAGATTTATTGCTAATTTTGCAGAACTAGTCAAACCCATAGTTAAGCTTTTGAAGAAAGATGTGAAGTTTGATTGGAATAGTGAGACTCAACAAGCTTTTGAAAAGATCAAACAAGTAATCCAAGAAGCCCCTGTCTTGATATCCCCTGACTATTCCAAGCCTTTCTCTTTATTTTTCTTTGTATCTTTTCTGTTGCAAAAGGATGAAGAAGGGTTTGAACATCCCATTGCCTTCTTTAGTAAATCATTGCAATCTACTAAGCTTAACCATGAAATGATGGAGAAATAGGCATATGCACTAGTCAAGGAAGTTAAGGCCTTTAAACCTTATCTAGTATGTGCTAAGGTGAATGCGTATGTACCCCATGTAGCAGTAAAGGACATTTTGAGTCAAAGTGAGGTTACTGGAAAAGGATGTAATGGATCAATAGGATCCAAGAGTTTGATATTGAACTCCACATTACCAAGCTTGTAAGAGGTTTGGGAATTTCTAAGTTGATGACAGAGGAGAATATGGATCTTCTACAAGTAAACAATATGGCCAATGGTGAAGGATATGTAACTAGCATTGAAATGAAGCCCTGGTATGCAAATATTGTTCATTTTCTCAAGCATGCTAGCTTCCCATAGGATTTGAATGACAATCAAAGAAGAAGCTTAAGATTGTAGGCTCAAAGGTATGTATTGATACAAGGTGATTTGTTTTGGAAAAAAAATGATGGGATATTGCTATTTTGTCTAGACAAACACCAATCTGAAAAGGTTTTGTAAGAGACGCACTCAAGATTATGTGGAGGGAATCATTCAGCTAGGTCTACAGCTCATAAGATTTTGAGAGCTGGATATTATTGGCCTATATTGTTCAAGGATAACCATTCATATGTCAGGAAATGTGAATCATGTCAAATATTTTCAAAGAAATTAAAATTCTTTGGTGCCTTGCTATTGAATCTAGTGGTTGCAGAAGCCCCTTTTGCTATGTGGGGCATGGATTTTATTGGGGAATTCTCAGAGAAGTCTAGTGGAGGGCATAGTCACATTTTGGTGGCCACTAATTATTTTACTAAATGGATTGAAGCCATTCCAACCAAAAAGGCAACCAGTATAGTGGTAATTTAATTCTTGATTAATAACATAATCACTAGGTTTGGTGTACCAATGAAACTAGTAATGGACAATGCTATGAGTTTTAGGTCACAAGAATTCATTGATTTTTGTGCTAAAATGGGAATAGTTCTATCATATTCATCCCCATACCATCCAAAAGCCAATGGGTAGGTAGAATCAAGTAACAAAAGTATTCTGCAAATTCTAAAGAAAACCTTGGAGAAAAACAAAAGGAGTTGGGATGTAAAACTAAAATTGGCATTATGGGCTGATAGAATTGTTGAAAAGAAGGTAACAGGAAAAGCCCCTTTTGAGATGGTTTATGGTGTAAATTCCAGACTTCCTATTAATAATTTTTTGCCTATTTACCAGTTTATAAGGGAAGAAGAAATGGAAATCAGTGATCCATTACAGGATAGGATGATTCAGTTAGTAGAATTGGATGAACTTAGAAGAGAGGGTCAAAAATAAAATTAGAAAATTCCAATCTGGTGATATGGTGCTTCAATAGAATGTCAGGGCCAAGGACAGAGGAAAGCATACAAATTTTGAATCCTTATGGTTAAGACCTTTCATTATTCACCAAATTCATGGAAAGGATTCATATTTCTTAAGAAATTTGAATGGTGAAGAACAAGAATTGCCAGTGCATGGACAATTCCTGAAATATTTCTTCAATTGATTCTCATTTTCTTCCATGCACAGTAGTTTTGTATATATGTATAAGTGTGTTTGATTCTCACCTTAGGTTAGGGTTTTGTGGTCTACCACCCAGAGATTCATGGTTTCTTCCTATGAACTTGCATTCAAGCATCCTCAGATAGAGCCATTGTTGGGTATATTTTAGGGTTTTTTGAGGTTTTGCTCCAGGTCCTTGTCCTTCACCTTTGCATATGTCTTCTCCTAGTTTAGGGTTTTAAAATTCCTCAAAATATGTCATATTTATGTTGAAAAACCCTTGCCTCTAGTTTTTTTTTCCTTGGTCTGGTCATTCGCTTGGTTTGTCTTAAGTGTGCCCTAGTTCTTTATATTTGCGCGTTACTTTTTGGTCACTTAAGTCTTCCAATCTGCACATGGGTTTTCTTTTCCTTGTCTTCGCTAAATCACACAATATTTTTTCATGACTTCAAGTCTTTTAGTGAACTAGTGACAGTGGTGAGTCCTTTGTTATCTTTTTCTTGGTTGCTGAATCTCCCAGTTTATATCATGGTTAGTCTTAACATTTAGCGATTCAACGAATGTGTGTTCTCTTATTCACTTGATTCTTGGTAGTTTCACTTTAACTTCTGGTAACTCTGTGTGGTGGCTATCTCCTATTCTCCAAATTGAGCAGCTAATTTTAAAATCTTCTAGTGATTCAGTGAGGACCGTTGATCATCTCTAGGATCAACAGTGTTGTTTTAATCTCACAAAGAATGGGTCCTATAGTAAATCATTTGGTGATTTAGCAACTAAGTCTTATTTTAATGGTCATTAAGTTTGGCGGCTCCAAAAAAGTATTTTAGCAAAGAATAAAGTTCTTCTCAGTCACTTGATCTCAAGAAAAGATGGCGAAGGTCCAAATTATTTGACGATTGAGGGAGTCATGTGTTCGCTGAATCTCAGAATCAGTTAGTGAAGTCCCAAATTATTTGTCGATCTGGTGAACAAAGTAAAGTTAAAAGGTATTTTTCCTTTAGTCACACATTCTTGGAATGAAAAGATTAAAGTTCTAAACCTTGGGAGATTAAGCGAGTGTTGTGTTCTCTGAATCTCGTAATTAAAAAGAAAAGGTCTAATGGATTGGGTGATTCAATGATAGTCGCTGATTATTTTCAGGATCTACAGTCAGCGTATATTCTTAGAATGTAACCTAAGGTATCAAAAGTATTCAATGAATGGAAGATATGGTTTATTCACTTAATCTTGAAATTTAACTGTGGTTAACCTTTTCTTTTCAAGAATGCAAGATGTTCATGTTCTCTAAATCACGAGATGGAATAAGAGTTAAGTGTGGATTTCCAAGATTAAGAGATCCTTTATTCTCTGATTCTCCAGATGCCACTATGGTTAAGGTGGTATGCTCACAGGTTTGTAAAAAGCTCTATTCATGGGATCTCTAGATGTTTGCTAAGTTAAGAAAAGGATTGCGAGAATTTGTGAAGTCTTTGGTCACTTATTCTTTGAGTTCAACTGTGATTGAACCAAGTGTTCTGAGAACTAGAGATTGCCTTTAGTCACCTAATGTCTGATTATGGTAGGATTATGATGGATTTTAAAAAGATAGTCTGAGGACTTTTGATCATCTTTGGGATTGACGGTGGTTGCTAAATCTCCAAGTAAAGTCATGAGTTAAGAGATCACTCTGAGATTTCATGAATGGCCTTGTCACTGGATCTCCAAACTTAACCCATGATTAGCATTTCTTGCGGAGATCATGAGATCCTTTGTTCACTTGATCTCTGAATCGGGTCTAGTTAAGTTTTCTTTCTAATCAAAGTTATGAGCCATTGCGATGTGGAAAAGGTACTTTGCAAAGCTGGAAAAAGGGTAAAATGTCATCCAATCAAGTTTTAACGAAGGTTTTTGTCAGTAATTAAGGGTTTTAATGCCAAAAACTATGATCATTGCTCTTGCACTCTATTTTTGATTTTTTAAATCAGCCTATGAACATCCATGCTATAGCTAGCTCTGATTTGAAGGTTGGTAATATGCATAATTGAATGCAAAAGTGACTTAGCCAAGATTTGTGATGATTTAGCAATTGTATGCATTCAATTCTTCAAAGTATATAGATAGGACTTCATTGCTTTTTGTGCTCAAATCTATTCTAAAGATTATTGAGATTGTTGGCACTAAAGTAGTGAGTGAGAAGTAAAATAAGTTGCAGAATTGTGGCATTTTGGTTTTGTCAAAATGAGTCATCCAGAGGCAAGCATTGCATCATCCAGTGGAGCAACAAAAGAGCAGGGTGGTTATTCAGACGAAAGCCAAATTATTCAGATGAGTTATTTAAGTTTTTTTAAGCTTGAATCAGAACAAGAAAGCCATTGATACAGATTTTGAAGATCTCATGGACAAGTGTAGGGACCCTATCACTCCTTTAGGCTCAGGTTACATAATTTTCTCAAACTTTTTTAATAACAAACATAAGGCTATACCTATATGTAATGCTTGGGCTTTGGGGATGGAAAAATTAATTGTGCCTAATGTTTTCTTAGATGTTGACCTGATTATTGTGTTGGCTAGGCTCTATGGTCCTATCTCTAGAACCATTAGGTGTGAGGACCAGCCTATTTTTATTTAATTGGATAGGGGGTCCTTCATGAAGGCATTTGATTTCTATGCCTCTTCTTCCACTAAAATTGATTTGAAGAAGGAAAGGCAAAAATATGCAAGTAATATTGGATCAGTGAAAATTTAGATAGTTAAGCACATGCCCAAGTAGGGTAAATATATAGCTCCTCTCCCTACAAGTATGAATGCTCCTTACAAATTTAAAATCTTCAATCACAACATGAAATTATTTTGTCATGGGTTGTGTAGGGTTCTAGGGATAGATGGGGATGAAGAGAAAATGCATGCTGACCTTTTAATGATAATTCTAGATATTCAGAACTCCCACTCTAACACTAACTATGATTACATCCAATATGTGATCAATAGAATGCATGATGGGCTGATATCTGTTAAGGAAAATAAGAGACCTATTAAGTTTATGCATTACTCCCTCCTAATGCACTTGATTTTTTACCACCATGCTAATCATCTTGATGCAAGAATGTTGAAGTTGAGGACTACTTTTGAGGGCTTGGAATTACATGTCCAATGAATGTAATTTTGTTGTTTTCTAGAATTAATTTGTTTATCCGATTCTTGGGTTATTGGGAACAAATATAGTAAGGATGTCCACTAAGGTCTTGAAGTTGTTGAGGCCAATGCAGTATGAAGATAAGTGGCCAGGAAACCATAATTGGGGTGATTTCTACCTTGGGGCCAACTTCACAGTTCTTAGGGTTTATGGTTTCCCTCAACCCCCACATTTGCTACCCAAATTTGTGCCTCCTAGAGTTTCTATGATGGAATTCATTTGGCAATTGATATGGACTGATAGAGAACACTTGGGGCCTCATAGGAAGGGTACCTTCACACCAAGGCAGTTCAGAATTGGGAGTTTCTTGATTGGAAAGAGGGCACTTGATCAGGTCAGTAGTTGGCTAAATCACTTCAAGATGATTTCAAGCACCTATAGGTATGTTGATCCTGAAGATTTTATCAGGACTACCAAGATGACCTTGATCCCAAACATTGGGACAATCAGAGGGCATGAAGGTTTAGATGAAGAAGATGTGATAAGAAACATTTTGGATTATGATGAAGCCCAAAGAAGATGGACCAAGTATTTTGTTTTGCTAGACATAGAGGTCAAACTTAAAAAGGCCGAGATTCCTTTTGATGGTTATTTCCTTGAGCTCCCATATTTGAAAAGGATGGAGAAGATGATAGAAATGCATGGCACCCTATCCAATCAATTGGAGGGGTTTCTTGAGGATAAGGTGGATGTACCAAGAGATTACTCTACATCTTAACCTGAGGAGTCTGTTGATGACTCGCAAGAAGGTAGTAGTCCACATCAAGTGGGGGACTCACCAATTATTTATTTGACCCAAGATCCACTAGAGGAAGGAGCTACTTCAGAGCCACCATTGAAAAAAAAAGGCTTGAGGTAGGTGGGCCTTCAAAGGAGAAAAAATGGAAGAAGGTACTTGATAGAGCTTCAGCTCTTGTGCCTGGTAACAAGGCCTACCATCATCAGATAAGAAAAGCCATTAGAGATGGCAAAAAGATTGTATCAAAAGAGGAACGGGATTTTACCTTACTATTGGGAAAAGATGAAAGAGAACTTTCTCAAGAGGAATTCCTTAGTGATGACCAATTCATCCAAAGTAAAGAATTCAGGGATTTCCTCATTTGGAGGAAACAAAATGAGGTAGCAAAGACCCTACCTGAAGGAATGAAACCAAGTGAGGAGACTATGAGGGCTCTGCCATCATATGACCCTAGTATTGAAAGGATTACTATGGAAGAGGCAAGGGAGATGGTTAGATCAAGTGGAATTCTTTTAACTCCTAGATGGGACTTGACCTCTGCCTTCATCATTGATCAGATAAGAAAATAGCCAGAGGGTATCCTATCATATGAAGTGCAGATAGATGACATGATAAGAGGGAGTGGTTATGACCCTAAGTCTCAAGCTTTTGCATTGTTGTCCTTGGCTCCTATAACTCAAAAGCCATCTCTAGTAAGTATTGAAGATAAGATGGAAGGAAAAAAAATTGTCTGGACTATCCAAAACACCACTGATCTTGAGGTGTCCAAGGAAGTAACACACTTGGCCCACCTAAATGATGCAAAAAAAATCCAATTGTCTAAAAGATATGACATTTTTTGGAAAATTCAATGAAGGTTGCTAAGGATAGAGATTTGAAGCTCATGGTAATCAAGAAAATGGAGGGTGAACTTGAGGATTTAAAAGCTAATCTTGAAGAAGCTTCAAAGGGAGTTCCTCCTGCTTTGCAAATTGAGGCCCCTCCTCAGCCAGAAGAAAAAGTTCCTGACCATCCAACTGAGGATCTAGAGAAAGTGAGACTGGATGAAGCCTTGAAGACCATGATAGAGGTTGTGCAACACAGACAGAACAAAATAAAGGAGAAGATGGAGTCATTTATCTTGTTGTATAAGGCAAATGAGAAATTAATTGAGTCACTGGCTACTTTGGAGCCACTTTATAGTGCATGGTTTGGAAGGAATTTGTTATTTGAAAAGCTTGATGCCTTGCAGGAACATAGGCCTAATATCCCTGAAGTGGTGATAGAGGTATATGAGAAGATTGGATTAGTTAGTGCTGTTACAAATTTTTTCAAAGGAAAATCAAATCAAGTGAAGGCCAAGCTGGCCATGTTTGACAAGAATTATAGTAAGTATATGCCTTCTTTTTATAATGATGATGGAGGTGTAGTAAGTATTGATGGGTGGAAATCATCAATGGATCAAATGGTAATTAGGCAGGAGACTTTCCTTGATGGTGACACTTTCATGGATTTGGATGGGTACAATAGTATAATTGAAAACTTGTTTTAAAGTTGAAAATGATTGCATAAAGTTTGTTACAGAGGTTAAGGGCATAACTGATTCCAAGTGGGAGGAGTAGTTGAAGACACTACAAGAATTGAAAAGTTATAATTGGCCATCTGATGATGATGATGTGGTAGCTTGGGACAAAAGTACAAAGAAAAAGAAGAAAAAGCTAGTTGTCTTAGAGCTAGAAGCAGAAGAAGAAGAGTAAAAGTACACATCGCACCTGATCCAAAATTCTAGGGAGAGCATGTATCAAAAAAAGGATGATTTAGGTTAGCCTGTAAAGGTGGTCATCATTCATGTGAAAAATCAAGTAACTACTCTGAAGTATCCTCAGGCAAAGGTGCCACCTATGAAGATTCCAGTTGTTGGTAATTACTTTAAGTTTTCTCCAGTCTTTGTCATTATGTTTTTACTTTTTGTCTGTAGTGAAAGTCATTTTCCTAGTGATCTAAAGCTTCTTGCATCCTCTTGAGGATTCCAAGATGGCTAGTAGTATATTTATGTTTTTTGTTTCTTTTGTAAGGGGTGGTCAGTTATACCATGTAAAGAAAGTTTTGAATATAGGACTGGATTTTTTAAGAAATCTTTGTCAAATTGTACTGATGCAGTTGATTTATTAATACAAAATATAGGAACTTTGTTACTATTTTTTGATTCTCTTTGTGTATGGATGCTTTGTTTTTTTTATGTGTTAAATTGTAAGGCTTTTTAATGCATTGTTTATAAGGTAAACATAGGGGTTGAGCTTAAGTTCTTTCAAGGAAAGAATAATTCTTAAGGGAGGCTTCTGGGAATCAATTATTTGTATATGAATTTGATGATAGGGATAGTGATTGGAAGAAGGAATGTCAGGCATTTCATTTAATTTCTTAGTATATTTTTCTTAGTAGGATTCAATTGATGTAGGGTTAGACTCTAGTTCCCAATGAATAATGCACTGGTTATTGCTTGATTTGCTTGTATCTACCACCAAAAACTTAAATAATCTATTCATTTACTTTTATTTCATATTTCTGAGTTGAAGTATCTATGTCAAGCACATAAATCTCTATTTTTATGCTTTGTAGAAGCTGTTGAGAATGGTAAACCTGCCTGAGTTTCATACTCAAAGTGAAGAAGGTTTTTAAACCTTAATACCTTAGCATTTTAATTGTGCTAGATGCGTCAATTGGGTATACATGAGTTGTGATTTTAGGAGTTTTTTGAATCTTCTATTCATTTACAAGTTTAAGTGCTAATAGGTAGCATGCTAGACCATAATCTATTTGGAAAGTATGGATATCTTGGCTTGGATCATTGGATGTTTGGTTAATAAGCTTAGGATGTTGGATGGTAAGTATGGGGAAAGATTGGCTGATAGTGTTTACCCATATAGTTTTTTCATCATTGGTTCTGATCTGACTCTCAAATTCTAAAGTGATATTATTGCTTAAGATGTTTATCCTGTTAAGTGTTTCAACATCATCGTTGGATCTTGCATTGGTAATAAGTGAATCAAACTCAGGAGGCCTATCATTTCCTTCTAGAATCACGTCAGTTGTAGGTGCATATTGGTGAATAAAATCAATATGTTTGTCTATGATAATGTCCTCCTCTTCTAGTTCTGGAATGACTCCCCATTCATAGTCATTGGATTCCTCATCAGGATCTCTAGGAAAGTGAAGAACATGTGTGAAATCAAGATTAATCCCGCAAGAAAGGTTCCCTTTAGAGTCTGAGTGGAATTTATATTAATGAGAATCTATTTCAGAATCACTAGAGTGTCCCAAATGTTCAGCTATTATGAGAGGTATACCTTCTTATTGTTGTTGTTTTTTAAGATTAGTCAATTCTTTTGTTGTGATTGTCATGTACACAGTAGTAGGTTCTTGTTTATCTACTACATTGATTCTCTCCTTAGGTTTATTTTTGTTATCAAGAAGGTCTAAGATGTGTTGATGTATGTATTCATAAGGAAAGACATCTAATGTGTTTGAATCATCACTGTCTGAATGTTGCGTTTCTTTCTTTTCTTGAGTATCTTTTCTTGGTTCTATCTGTTCTATGAAATGTGTAGAGTTTCCACTGAGATGGAAGGGTTTCTTTTGATAACCTATGCATGTAGTATCTTTGGTTCTCCTCCCATAGTGTTCAATGGGTTTGATGATACCTTTGCCTCTTGTTCCTAGAGGTCCTTTTCCAGTGTATCCCATTTTAGACATTAGCTTGTGTCCTGGTCCATATGATTTTGAAGGAATCCTTGGTGATTTAGAGTCACACTTTTGAACTGTTTGTGATTAGGACTTGTCTTTGTATAACCAAGCCAATATAGCCTCTTCCTCATCTAATTCTTGTTTGGACACCTGTGCTACAATGAAAATCCCATCAAAGATAACTTGTGGTTATTTAGGTGTGGGTTTTATTTTCTCTGAAGCTTGTTCATAATACTTTTAGGAAAGTGGGAGAGATGTAAGAGATATAACTAGTTCCATTGTGTATTCTCCCATACCAGTATCTTTGATCTTGACCTCTTTTGCTACACCTTCCATTTTGGATGTGGACGATGTTGGATATTGCTAATGCATTGGGGAGATTATTGGATACATTTAATATGTTTAATCACTACATTGAATGATGTTGGAATTACTGGTATTGTCATTCATGTTTTGTCACTCATGTCAACATATGTTTCTATGAAGAGAACATGATAGTTATTACAGTGTACAGATATTGTACACATGTTTCAGAATGTGAAAAGTCATTTGTGTGTAGAGGAAGGTGTTGTGAACTTATATATAAGATTGCATGATGTAATATTGCATATTGGTTGAGTTATAGAAGATCTAGTGAAGACTGGTTACTGGATAGTGATAGTGGAAGCTGACAAAGTAAGTCTCTGAGTTTTGGGTATATCTTACAGGTGATGAGGATTCAGTATATGGGAGCTTAAGGGATGTCAAATAGGGTACTGAAGAATGGTTTTTGATCTTTGAAAGGTATGAAAAGCATGATGACATCAGCTATAGTGTGTATTCTAGAGATGACCTATTTGGAAGTTGACTTCAAAGTTGTAGCGTGTATCATGAATGGTGAGCATGATTTATGGATGTTGGTCCTTAATTGTTGAATTGTAATTTTTGTATACTTTTTTTAGATACCATGTGTATCTTAGCAAGGAGTTATGTAATCATTTGTATATTAGAAAAGCCTTGTTGGCTGACCTAATGGTTTATTTTGTAATATGGTATATATGTAAGATCTTTTCTTTCAAAAAGATATGACAGAATGTATGTGATGTAAAAGAGGATTATGGAAGCTACGAGCTTGTGTCTACTAGATGTAGAGTAGAGGATAAATTATATACTTCAATGGAACTAATTAGGAAAAGATAGTTGCTATCAGATAGCTCAAAGATTGTGTATTTCCTACATACACTTGTGTTAAGAACAATGAGTTTTGAAGGTGGACATAACCTTCTTTGGGTAGCGAGCCTACTCTTTTTCTTGACTCCTAATAGGGTCTATCCTCTCACAAGGACTATGTACTATAATGTTTTAATCAGCTCCTAACATGGCTAGATCTTCTAAAAAGGATACTATACTCACAAGACATCATTAGTGGGTGTTAATTCCCACTAGGGTTTTACCTTTAACAGGGTTTCCTCGACAAAAAATAGTGTTATTGTGTTGGCATTCACCGTGTTCATTTGATTTGATATTACTGCTATTCAAAGTTGAAGGTTTAATAAT
This sequence comes from Chamaecyparis obtusa, assembly GCA_027943335.1. Classification (NCBI taxonomy): domain Eukaryota; kingdom Viridiplantae; phylum Streptophyta; class Pinopsida; order Cupressales; family Cupressaceae; genus Chamaecyparis; species Chamaecyparis obtusa. The sequence continues at coordinate 57,001 of BSBK01002030.1, forward strand.
CTGTCATACAACAGATTCACCCCCCCTCTAAGTTGTATTAGTGGACTGTTATTTCTAATAGATGCTATGTTACTCTATTTCTTGGAAGACTCTTTGTTGTTTGGAACAAGTTTATCAACACTTTCCTTTAAAGCATTACAAGATGTTGACATATCTACTGGTATTGTGACCTCTACTCTATCATACAAAAAATTAACACATTGATGATATGTTGATGGAATAGCTTGCATTTTATGAATCCGGGGCCTTCCTAAGAGAATGTTATAGGCTAGGGGGAGGTCTAATATCTAACAAGTGATGTCTCCGATTACAAGTGTTGTTATAATCGGTAAAACAATGACACCTTTTGAAGATCATTCTTTCTCATCATATTCTTTTATGGTTATTTTATTTTTAGGGTCAATAGCATCTTCTGACAATCCCAATTGTGTAACCAGTTTACATGAACATATAATTAGACCAGCACCTCCATCTATCAATACACATTTGACATGATGATTTTCAATCATGACCTCAATATGCAACTACTGGTTATGTAGATGACTCAGTGAATTGTCATCTTCCTCTAAAAAGGATATGTATTAAGGAGAGGTTAAGTGAATCACCATGGTTTGGAACTGATCAAGATCAAGATTTTCAAGAACATTAGAACCAATGAGAGCTTTGTCTAGAATTTCATGATGAGCAGGAGAAATCCAAAGTAACTCAAATATAGAGATCTTGGCATTAGTGTGCTGCAGTTGCTAGATGATGTTGTAAGACATGGTTTTGGACTCTTTAGGATTGGAAGATTTAGGTGCATCCTTTTGTTTAGATATAGATGCAAGATTTAATGAAACCTTTAGGGAATTTGATGAACCTGATTTTGGTCCTTGGAGAGTTACCTGAGCTTGAGATTGAGTGACTGCATTAGCCGATCTATTTTCTTTGTCCTTTCTAACAATAGTGATGACATTGTAGTGTTGAGATGCAAATGGATCTACCATGTTGATGACATCAATGTTTCCAGAGTAAGGGTAATTGACCTTAGCACCTATGTTTGGTTTGGAAGATGATGATTCCCTAATTATGTTTTGGAAAAGGTTCCATGAATTCAATATGATCATTATTGGATTTATGGTTGTTAATCACAATTTCTCCAGTGTCAATTTTGTCTTGAATAAGATGTTTTAGACACATGTAGTTGTTGGCTTTATGACCCTTGTTTTGATGGAAATCACAAAAATTGGTCTCTTTCCACCACTTAGGTTTGACTTCTGGATCATATGGTTTTATCTCAGGTAATGTGATGATATTTTTTTTCCAGTAGATTTCTCATGGAAATTTCCAAGGACTCACCAAAAGGAGTGAACTCACATTTTGGTTTTGTAACCCACATTTTATAGTCATTTGAATTTTTAGTAGGTTCAGTTTTCTTCAGTTCTGAAGCTTTTATGGCTTGAGAGCCAATTGTGAGGTTAAATGCTAGTGCTTTGGGTGGAGCACTGATGTGATCAACAACACCATCTGTGACAACATTTTTGTTCTTGTTATAGAATTTGATTTTTTTCTTTATTGTTAGAACTAGAACCTGAATCATACTTTCTTTCTTTATGAAGTGATATATCTCCCTTGTGAACAAGTACATCCTCTATTTTAATCGCACTATCTACCATTTTGTCAAATGGGGTATGATTTTGCATCTGAAGATGATAATTGATTTTTGGGACCAGATTATTAATGAAGATTTTTAGTTTCTCATTTTCAAGAATTTGTCGAGCACGAAGCAAGAACCTATTTCTCCAACATTTGAGGAAAGTCAAGAAGGGTTCTCTTGCCTTTTATTTCAAGTTACAGATATCGATCATGGTGACCAGATGTTGGATGTTTTAGTAGTATTTCTAATAGAATATTTTAATCAAATTCTCAAAAATTTTGATTGTTGGAGGTATTTTGGAGAACCAGTTGATGGCTACCCCTCCCAAAGATCATGGGAAAAGATTCATTATGTATGTTGGTTCATGCATGAATTCCATGGACAAAGTGCAAAATTCTTTGACATGATCTTGAGGATCTGAATTTACATCATATTTATCATATTTGGGTAGTTCCACTCCTTTTAGGAATGGTGGCATATACAAGATCTGATCAAATGGAAATAGACATAGGGCATCCATAGAGAATTCCTTGGGTTCTTTCTCTTTTTCTAGCTTGTTAAGTTTGACATGCATATGATGCATCTATTTCATCATAGCTATGATAGGGGTCTCTTCTTCTTGTGTGATGATATCTTCGAGATTGAAGTTGTGAGGAAGTTTGGCTCCTTGTCATGACAATTCAAGGAAGTATGTCTCTTTGTCTTCTCATAAGAAGCATTTCATCATTTTCTTAAAGAGATCATCATCTTGGTATTGTGCTATTTTTGAAGGTGTGGGTTCTTGATTTCTCCCTTCATTAGAGTCGTGGCCTTGTGAGCCATGGCTAGCTTCTCTTTAAGACATGGCAGTGTGTTGATTGAGATCTTGCATTGATTTAGGAGGGGTTGTGTGACCTCCTTTTAGGCAAAAATTTCCAAGTGTTCACTGTATTTAATCTTTTTACTTTACTCTTGAAACTTAACTTGAATGCTCAAGTACTGAAATGAACATCAACATAAACAAGATACATAAACACAACACATAACACCAATATGGTTACAGGGAAACCCAAATAGGTAAAAACCCTGGTGGTAATTGACACCCACTAAGAACTGCACTAGTGTCTTATGATTGTTGTTAGAAGATTTGCAACCCTATTAGGAGTTGTTCTTTACAATGATTTTAGTACAGTGACCTTGTCAAGGGTCAGACCCTATTAGGAGTTTTTTACAATAACCCTATTAGGGGTGGGGACACACTATCCTAGAGCTCACTACTCAAGTGGTGAAGGCTACAACCTTCTGATCTCAAATACACACTATATCTGATGGATGAATTGGTGTCATGACACTACTTGTCTGATTAGTTCCTTTGATGTGCTGATTCTTTGACCTCTTGCAAAGGTCTAATACATTCTTACTACTCTTCACACACTTTTTCTCTTCTTATCTTATCTCTCTCTTTCATCTTCCATGCCTTATTACAAAGGCGCATCTAATATTTATATGCACTACCAAAATAATTAACTAGGTCGGCCTATAACCAATTACATACAATGCTTTCAAGTGAATTGGCTCAAGCGTGTTTACAAACAAACATAATTACATGTCTACAACTTAATTACAATAGGTTCATAGCCTTTAAAAAATAATAATATCATCGTTAATCAAATTACCAACAGTCAGCTACATACTCTATTTTGTTCTGACATTCACTGTCTGTGCTACTTCAACTATATGCATATTCATCATACTATATCTTCTGATCATGCACTCTTAGACTAAGCATGAATACACTCTTACCAGCTTATCTTCTAGGGGGCATAACATAACTTTGTTGTACGCACATGCACTGATGCTTTGATCTACTGGTGCTCTATTAACTGTCTAGTTTTCTATACTTAACCAAATTATGATCTTCTGATAATGTGTGTTGACTCCAAAACACTATATGACTTTGTTGCCATAATGGTAACACTAAATCTAGTCATATACAATAGTGTAATCAACTTTCCAACAATCTCCCCCTTTTTCATTAATGGAAACAAAGGAATATGAAAAAGTTACTAATTGTACCCTTATACAAAAACTCTTTAACATACTCTAACTTATATCTCCCTTATACTCTTTACTATGCAACTTCTTTACATATATATATAAGACTCCATATTATATACAATACTCCCCCTTTGACATTAATGAAAAAGGTAAAAATGTACCTACAAGTACTTACAATGTTAGGACATCCAAATATGCTATCTGCAAATTTTGGATCTCTTGTTTCCAGAATGCTATTAGTGCATTGACAATTTGTAGATGGGTGCATAATGCATATTACAGCTTCTCCATTTTCTCCAAGTCTATACTAGGACCTTGATCATATGTCACCATAGTGGCATCGATCTCCTTGGTGTTCTGATTTAGAATATCTAGAGATGGTGCAAGAGCGTTCTTGAGCTGTGTTTGCTTAGCCCTTATCTTAGACATCTCTTTCTCTTCCTTTTCTATCTTGTCTATCTACCCTTGGTATGCATTGTTGCACATGTTCACATCAATGGAGGGGTCTTCTACTGATTTCCTTGCATTGTCAATCATTGCTTCTACTTCTTGGATTCTCTTGTAGTGATCAGTAGTTAGCTTATCTTGATTCATATAATCTGCAATGATCTTCCTTCCCTTTGTAGCAAAGTCCTTCAAAGATGCTTGACCAACCTTTAATGAACTTAGGTCAAGTGCAAAGTTACTAACTAGTTCACTCAATCTATTTTTCATGTATTTCTCTTTTGCTACTTGAGATGCAGATTCTTCCAAGCTAAAGAAGTTAGACTTGAAGGCTATAAGGATGGTGCTAACATCATCAACTATATGGACCTTAGAGAATTTCTTGTTTGAAGGTAATAGGTTGTTCAAAATGTTGACTGATTCAAAAAACAAAGGGTTCCTCATTACCCATTTCTCTTTTTCTTTTTCCATAGCTAAGACACTGATCTTGATCAGGTCTTCTTCTCCCCAAGAGTCTAAGTTTGAGGTGTCTGGTGTCAACCTTGTCAATAATGATGATGAGGGTAAGGGAGTGATAGGAGTGTTGCCTATCACTTCTTTCTTTACTCTAATTGTCATTTCAACAGATGGTTCATCTATTGGCTCACTTCCTTTTACCTCTTCTACCTTTTCTTCCTCTTTTTCTATCTCCTTCTCTTCTTCTTCCTTTTCTTTCTCTTTTTCTATCACCTTCTCTTCTTCTTCACTTGTTAGATCTTCCATTAGTACTTCTTCTTGTAACTTGGGTGAATTGTCACCACATATAGTTTTAACCTCTTGTGTGCTCACAAAGGATTCTTCAAACTTATCCAAGTTAGTGTCAGTGGCCGCCATTGCAATCTCTACATTATGAATAAAGATTGTATCATCTTTTTGTGTCTCTTTCATGGGAGCATAGTTTACTATCTCTGTATGTGTTACAACTATAGGCATTGAGTCATGGGGACATGTCACTGGTTCATTTGTGGTCTCTGCCACCTTTTCTTCCTTGGAGGGCACTTGTGTTGTGGGCGTAGGAGGTGGATACATATGCCTATTTAGGAAAACTTTCTCAAAAGCTATCTCAGTCTCTTTGGCTACCAACTCAAAGTTCTTATCCATTATGTGTAGTGTTCTCAACTTTATTCTTAGGTGCGGCTTCACCAAATCTAACAATAGTGTTTTCTCTTCTAAGGAACACACTGGTAGGCTTTCATCTAGAATCTTTTCCCTTATTCTAAGATCTTCTTCAATAGCATGTTTCTTCAAGGATTCCATGATATTCAAAACACTGTCAAGAATGACTGTCTTAAGTTCCAAGAGTGTCTTCTTGAACTTAATCATATATTTTATGATCATGCCATGAATATCTAATTTTTTGATTTCACTATACTTCTCATAAAACTTCTCTATCTGATCCAATCCGCCTTCATCAACAATCCTTGTTCTCAAAACTTGAAGACTAGGTCTAAAAACTACCTCTGGAGGTGCTTGAGCATTTTTCTTGCTTTTGGTTGCCCATGAGGATGGGTGACTTGTGATGGTTTCCTTATTCCTCTTGGCTAATGCCTTATACTCAGGAGGTGATTTTAGATCAATTGTCACTTTGGGTGCAGGAGAGATAACATCTATTTTACCCTGTTTATCCTTTGGATCTTTGATTTTATCAATCTTGACTTTCTTTAGTTTAGGATCATCAGTTTTTGCTTCCACTATGGATGAAATCTCAATCTCCAATGCTATCTTTTCTTCCCTTGCTTTGTCTAGCTCTGCCTAAGTTACTCCATGGATTTGGAGTATCTCATAAGTAATCTTTGATGCTTTCCTTTTTGTTGCTGCACTGTTAAGAACTACATCAAATTATCTTGTCTTCTCTTCATAAGTCCCCCATATAGGTTCATGAGGGTCCTTAGGTGCTGATAGTAGCACTTGTGTATAGGATTCCAAGATTGGTTCCTCAACTTCATACCCAAGTGGATGGATCCAGTTTTTTCTTGGCTCAACTGCTTCCATACAAGTTGTATCAGTTTCTACCATAAAGAAAATATTGTCCTTGTATTTATCTACAATAATCTCTGGTATCTTGTACCTCATTTGCATTTTGACCTTGAATTTCTTTAATTCTAACGTTATGTAATCCTTCAATGTGCTCTCAGTAGATGCCTATTCTACTAGTTTTCTCACATCCTTGCCTGCTGGAAGAACGACACCTTTCTTAGAGAGGCCTATCATTTCATGATTTAGATCTCCTGTGATTCTTACTGGGACTTCACCTATCCAAAATAGGTTGTCATGAATTTTTCTTAATAGGATCTTGATCCACTCTGATTCATAGAATTCATATGCCATAACATACTCAACAATGGGATGATCTTCTAGATGTTTGAACTCATCTAGGAAGGTTTTGTCTACTTTTAACAAAGTTTCAATGTGCGCTCTTATCCTGTAAAGTCCTACTGGTTCCTTCTTACAATAAATGTATGCACAGATGTCTTCAACGTGCATTACACCCATAGGGGTTTTGGAGAATTCTCCTTCTAAATAATCTAGGGTAGACTTAAAGGGATGCCTCTTGAAGACATATATTTTCCTCTCCACAACATCAAATAGAATAGGTGTAGCTATAACTTGTTTATCACTTCAAATAGGTTTCCAAGAGCTTCTGAATCATCATGATAGATTAGGGCTTCATAATCGATCAAACACACTCTTTCATTGGTGAATTGAGATTCAATACTTCACAAACAACTGCTAGGGCTTCTTTGATCTCCAATCTCTCTAATTTGAATGTAATGAGTGATCCGCAAGTCTCTATGTACTTTAAAGTGAAAATTCTACCATTAATGCTTGCCGCATAAACCAGAATTTGACTAAGGATTTCCAACATTCATTCTACAATCAATCAAGTAGTGCGCTCTTGCACATAGCATCAAATAATCTTTGAAAGGTTAAATTCAAAGGTGCATACTCTCAGGGTGAGTATACCAGCTGCGCAGGGGTCTAGAGCTAAATTAGCTCCCCCTATGACCCTGAGGGTCATTCATCTAGATGTAGAGGGTGCATCCAATACATACTCATTAACCTTATCCTTCTTTTCCTCTAACCAAATCAAGCTCACAGCTTCTGGAGCTTTCACAAACTTGACTTCTCCTTTGGTATCTAATATTGATTCTTCTGGCTTTTTAGGGCTTTCTGAATTTGCATTATTGATCTACAAAAGTTTGAGATGTGTCCAGCCTTGTTACAAGAGTGACAAATAATTGGAGGCCTTAAATTCCTCGGTGCATTGATATGAGTTACCATTTTACATTGTCTAGCTGAGTGACCATTATAATTGCATATCTGACATGTAATACTCTGAGAACTTGCATTTTTTTTATTCTGATTTCTCTGATTATGCCGAGTCTTGTTCTTCTGACTTATTCTACAATTCATCGCTCTATGACCAAATTTATTGCATGAATAACAATAACCATTGAAAGGTCTTACCTCTTTACAATTCCTTGCTATGTGTCCATGCTTGTTACATGCATAACAAGTTCAGTCTACTGGCTTGTGCTCATCTTTAGATGGTTCAGTATTGTCTTTAGTCTGATTTTTAGTCTTCTTGGCATCTGTGGTGTCTTCTGGTGCTTTCATTCTTGTTCACATGTTGTCAATCTAATTTTGTGCTTCATTGAATCCAATGCCGCTAGTATCTCCTTTAAGCTTCTAAGCATATAATTGAGATTCAATTAGATCCTTGCTTGTGTGTAATTTATCAACGTGATTATTCGCTTCAATCAATTCAGATTCTATCTTTTCTTTGTTGTTTCTTAGCTCCAAGATTTCCATGTTTTCTTGCCTTAATTCTTCATTCAGTTGAAGGTTCTCTTTGATTTGTTCATCATAAACTTCTTAATTGTTAGTTAGCTTTTCATCCAACTCTTCAATCTAATCTTTGAGAGATGTGCTCTCTTCATTTATCTTTTTGACCATCTTCCCTAAATCATTGTTTGAACAATCTTTCAAATATTTTCTTAGTCTTTTGATGACTACTTGAGAATCACTGACTTTTTCTTTTAGTTCTTCAATTTCTTTTTCAGATCTGTCAAGGTCTTCAAGAGCAACTTCAAGATTCTTTTTCAGATGTTTCATTTCTCCTTATCTATGATCACCTCAAGTGGTTAAACTTCTTTTCTAAGGACCAGAGCTCTGAAACCAATTGTTAGGAATGGGAACACTGAGGGGGGGGGGGGGTGAATCAGTGTTCATTGTATTTAATCTTTTTACTTTACTCTTGAAACTTAACTTGAATTCTTAAGTATTGAAATGAAAATCAACATAAACAAGATACATAAACACAAAATATAACACCAATATGGTTACGGGGAAACCAAAATAGGTAAAAACCCCAGTGGGAGTTGACACCTAGTAAGAACTGCACTAGTTTCTTATGATCCTTGTTAGAAGATCTGCAACCTTGTTAGGAGTTATTCTTTACAATACTTTTAGTACAGTGACCTTGTCAAGGGTCAGACCCTGTTAGGAGTCTTTTACAATAACCGTATTAGGGGTGGGGACACACTATCCTATAGCTCACTACTCAAGTGGTGAAGGCTACAACCTTCTGATCTCAGATGCACACTATATCTACTGGATAAACTGGTGCCACGACACTACTTGTCTGATCAGTTTCTTTGATGTGTTGATGCTTTGACCTCTTGCATAGGTCTAATACATTCTTACTTCTCTTCACACACTTCTACCCTTCTTATCTTATCACTCTTTCAACTTCCATGCCTTATTACAAAGGCACATCTAATATTTATATGCGCTACCAAAACAATTAACTAGGTTGGCCTATAACTGATTACATACAATGCTTCCAAGTGAATTGGCTCAAGCATGCTTACAAAAAAACATAATTACATGTCTACAACTTAATTAAAATAAGTACATAGCCTTTACAAAACAATAATATCATCTTTATTCAAATTACCAATAGTCGGCTGCATACTTTGTTCTATTTTGGCATTCATTGTCTATTCTACTTCAACTATCTATATCTTCACCATAATGTATCTTCTAATCATGTGCTCTTGGAATAAGCATGAATACACTCTAACCAAATTATCTTCTGGGGAGCATACCATAACTATGTCATATCCATGTGTGCTGATGCTCTGATCTACTGGTGTTATGTTAACTATCTAGTCTTCTATACTTAACCAAATTTTGATCTTTTGATAATGTGCGCTGACTCCAAAAAACTATATGAATTTGTTGTCACAATAACAACACTAAATCTAGTCATATACAATAGTGTAGTCAACTTTCCAACATGATGTCTTTGGTTCTTCTCTTGGTTTTCTATGTGAGGAAGCTCTAGTTTCCACCATTAACCTTTAGGTGAATCTTGGAGCAAGATAAGACAAATTGGGTGACAATTTGATTTACGAATGATCAAGTGACGCAACCTTGTCAAGATTGGATAGGATTGTTGATGCAAAGATTGATCAGATGTACTGTGCCTGAGATGTATGGGTAGATGCCCAAAAGATGGTGGATACGAGTTCACGACACTTAGTCTTTGATAGGTTGAGGTTGTTTTTGACAAGGTTTTTGACATAGGGTGAGACTTGTTCCAGATTTAATCAACAAGATGATGAATCAAGCATAATATATTACTTTGGGAAAATAAGATGGTTTTTCTATTTCTCTGCTCTCTACCTAAGACAATGGATTTTCTAGCAGAATTTTGATAAAAGCTAGGAGTTGATTGGATTTATGTCAAAATTAGGGTTTTCTGACAATTTTCTACAAAATCTCATAGGATAATATACAGGCTCATACAACACGGAAAAGGGTCTGGCATGACAATCCAAAGGATTGTACGACAGTTGATACTAGGAATATTTTTTCTCTGAGATTGTTGGCAATTCTCATACGATAGTAAATAGATTCTCGTACGACACTTGGGAGGTTCTGGTATGGCACTTGCAGGACCAAAGTAATTATCCTATGAAAATTGATAGGGAAGGATGATAGTTGACACTAGAAAAGGATTTTTGATTCAGTTTTTCAAGTTTTTGGTGTTTTTCAGTGTCAGTTGGTCTTTCAATTTTGCTGTCCAATTTTCAAGATCCATGTTTTTAATTTTTTGAGGGTGTTTAACATAGAAATAGGCTCACTATCACAAAAAAAATGTGGGAACTGAGTCAAAGAATCAAACACACCTAGCCTAACCTAACTAGGAGAAGAGATGTATTACTTGCTCATTGACTTAAGAAAACACTCAATGAATCCTTAGAATATGGCAGTCCAACAATACGTAATGGATGTTGAAGCCCATATTAGCTGAGTTCAAGTGTCAAGGAGGGCTTGATATGATGAGTGTCTTGAGGTGATTACTATTCACCTTGCACAAGCACTACAATTCCTTTAGAGGTAGATTTGTAGAAAACTAGCTTAGGCTTTTAATCAAGGCATCCATTCACAACTGTCTCCCATAGTCCCACAACCAGGAATGAAGCTATTAACCCTATGAGTACTCAAACCTATGTAGTCTCACAAGAAAGATTCAAGTGGCTCCACTCTACACAAAATCCAAGCATGTTCATGGAATAAATCTGAGCAACAAGCACAACTATATCTTTTGAGGCTTTAACCTCAAGGAAGCATCAAATTTTATAGTGGGGTGGAAGAGTTAGCTTAAGACTTGTCCCCACTTGGGTCATTCCTGAGAGCTTTTTACCTCACCGGTAGGCCCTCTAAAGGATTAAATGAAATGTGAGGTTGGGGACCATAGGATCCAAGTTTTTGATTCTCTGAGAAGAGAAGAGCATAATCCCCTAACCTTGTCCTTTTCCCTATCCAAGACACGCCAAGTAGAATTAATCTAGAGATAGTATGTAAACTGGCACTGACGAAGATACCTTATGGGTTCCTAAGTCTCCTAAGAAGGAGAAGAGCATAATCCTCTAAATATCTACCTCAATGGAAATAGACACATGTACCTAATATTTGCTCGATGAATATTTGACAACCTGCAAAACCACACATCAAGAATCTTTGTTTAATGAGCTTTCTCTTGCCAACGATTTCTGAAAGGGTTTCCTACAAATAAGGGTTTAGAGGACAAGACTAGAATAGGCCAAAAGGTAGGTTTCAATGCTTAGGTCTTCATCTCTCATCCTGCAAAAAGTGTTAGGCTATATCAAATAATCACGCACTAGAAAATGGCAAGTGTTAGGATTAGCTCTTAGTCAGATCTCAAATAAAAAAATATCAAAAACTAATTAGAAATCCAATATGACAATTGAGATACTAGCATGAAATATCGTACGACAATATAATTCAACCCATACAACACTTCAGACACGATACGACAGTGTGTACATATGGATATGACAATTAAGCTCTGATACGACAATGTATTACAATTGGTATGACATTGCAAGAATGTCATTTTTCGTACGACAGACAAAGACTTTTGATACGACACTATGCAATTATCGTACAAGATTGTACGAAAAAATTTCAAAACTTGAATCTTGAATGAAAATGATTAGAAAATTGATGAAAATTAGAAATGTGAAACCAAGTATCGAGCCCCATGGTGGAAGCCAGAAATGTGTGTGTGAAAATTATACCTGTTCAGAAGACACAACACATCAATAAAACATTATCGATCAATGATAAATAAATAAGCAATTTTCATCTAAATCATCAATCAGGTGATTTACCACCTTCTAGTAGACGTGAGTATGGTATTCTCATAATTTGACCGAGAACAGTGGTAATGCAATGCCTAAACAAAGGATTTGAATGTATGACAATGAAAATGGGTGCAAGATTAATCTATATTTTTGGGATTTTCAATGAAATAAACAATGTAAGATAAATGAAATTGATCTAAAAACTTTGATAATAATGAATTGAAAACTAGTCATGAATGCAAAAACTAGGAAATAATGATAGTAATGATCTCAAAAGGGTGCACAACCTCGCAAGAACTCGATAGTATAACACTATTATTCTCAAAATTGCACATATTATGATTGTGAAGGATTGAGGTTTGTTTATATAGAAATCTAGGCTGAAGAACTGATGGAAAGCCAAAAATAACTTCCTGATCAACTCGAATTGATTGGCAAGTTATCAAGAAATTAAAAACAGTTATCTAGTAAAATCATGCAAATCATCTTTTTAACTCATAATTGGAAGTTGAGATCACTCCAATATGCTTTTAAACTCACAATCACATGTTGAGCTTAGAAAGTTAAAAAAATGAATTCAATAGTTGATTTTGAGTTTAACCGCTTTTATGATTTTTGCATAGATAATTGTGAGTTTATTTAATTTTCCATGTGTTTTATTCTCAACTTAATTGATTTAATCAATTAAATAACTGATTTATGGGTTAATCAATTATTTGGTCAAACTTTATCCAGAATTATATTATTAAATTTGATAATTTGATTTTAATCAATTAAATAAATATTCAATCAATTATTTTTAGAAATTGTGATTTATTGTCAAATAAATAATATTAATTAAGAATAATTTAATTAAATCTAAGATAAATTAATTAAGTGGCCAAATTAAGTTTAATTAATTAAATATTTATCATATTCAATCAATTGCACTTAGGATAAATAAAATAATATCATTTATCACCAAATAATAGTTAATCAGAGATAATTAGGATGGATGAGGAATATTCCCCGATGCAGAATTGTGATAGAATCGATTAGGGTTTCAATGATTTGATGTGCCTTAAGTTAGGACTTTTAGGTTAAGACTGAAGCCCATTTTTGGGGTAGTACAATAAGTTGCATTCTTATCTCATAAAAATTGGAATTGTTAGAACAAGTGACAATATCAATTTGTATTTGAAATGTGAAACCGATGATATGATTCTTACTGCTGAAATTTTTGTTGATGATATAATATTTGAAGGTCATAATAACCTATGTAAGTCTTTTGTTGATGAAATGAGAAAAGAGTTTGAAATGTTGATGTTTGGTGAGATTAAATTCTTTCTTGGTTTGAAAATACAACTGAATGAAGGCATATACATGACACAAGAAAAGTACATCAAAGAAGTCTTGAAGACATTCAGTATGGAAGATTCAAAACCAATTGGTACACCTATGGTAATTGGATGCAAGCTAAAAAAGGATGAAAAATCAACTAAGGTAAATCAAACCTTGTATAGATCAATAATTGGCAAGTTTATGTATGTAGTGCATAGTAGACCATATATTGCACATGCGGTTAGAATTGTAGCTAGATTCTCTGCTAATCCTAAGGAATCACACATGATTGTTGTGAAAAGAATTTTGAGATACTTGAAGAATACTGAAAATTATGGATTATGGTATAAGAAAGAAGGAAATTTTGAACTAAGAGTTTATATTGATACTAATTAGAATGAAAATATTGATGATAAAAAAAGCATTACTGGTGGAGCATTATTTTTAGGAGAAAGATTGGTAACATCGATAAGTAAGAAACAAGGATGCATTTCTCAGTCAATTACTGAAGCAGAATATGTTGCTACTGCTGCTAATTGTTGAAATATTGCATGGATAAAACAATTATTAGAAGGTATGAATGAAAATATAATTGATCCAGTGATAATCTATTGTGATAACAAAAGTGCTATTAATATTTCAAAGTATCCAGTGATGTGTGCAAATAAACAACACATATCTATTAAGTATCACTACTTGAGAAAACAAGTTCTAGAAAAACAAGTCAAATTGGAATATGTGAAGTCATAAGAGAAACTTGATGATATATTCACAAAACCCTTATTGAAGGATACATTTGAATACTTGAGGAGTAGACTAGGGGTCCATCCCCTATCTAACAATCACTAAGATGATATGAGGTTTCACCAACTTATACTTTATCAGAAGATCTAATGATGTTAATGCATAATGTTCACACTTAGGGATTTCCAAGGTTGTGAAGAAGGAAAAGATGGAAGAAACTTCATATCTGTACATGCAAGGTACAAGAATTTGAACTGAACAATAAAGACAATGATTTGGATAATAAAATAGATAATTGATTTTTGGCATTGTTGTCAAAGGGAGAGAGATTACATGAAATATTTATGAAAGATCTATAGGGAGAGAGATTACATACAAGGACAGAGATGACCAGGAAAAATTAGAGAGAGATACATGAATTTAACTGAAAGGGAAAGTCTATTCATTGATGTTGTGTAGTGATTAATAATATTAATTTCATTACCAAGTCACAACATATATAGATAGAGTTGTAGACATATGTTTGGTATTCTATGACATATTTTATATTATATTGCCATCAATGCCAAAGGGAGAGATTGTTATACTACAACTAATTGAATACTTCAAAGGGAGAGATTGACAAACCACAAATGATTGACTACTTGGAGAATAAAATGCAATGGTAATGACTGAGATACAAAGGTATATGTGAGACATTAAATCACTTATTATTTTGTCATTGATGTCAACTAGTTTTGACTGTACTTATCATGATAGTTGCAAACATCTGAAGAAGGTAATCATGGTAAAGGAATAAGATATTAACATGAAGATGAGATGTATGAGCAAGATGTGATTATGGTATTCATTGGGTAACTTATTGATGAGTCTATGAAATTATGTTAGTGATTTGATTGTATTACATGATTATGTTACGAATTAAAGATCAAGAATGTATAAGTTTATGTGGTCAATAAATGAAGAACTTAGTATACACCGAGTTGAAATAGTGTACACTGAGCAAGTGTAATGTATACTGAGTGAAATATTAACTGAGTTAGAAGTCACTGACACATCACGGTATTGACCGAGTAAAATAAATAATATGAAACATGTGATTTTTGACTTAAGATGATGAGATGGATGAATATGGATGATTCCAAGGTTAAAGATAAAGTTTTTTATGAAGATTAAATGATTGAAAAAATTCAAGGAAGATCAGATGATGAAGAATAAAATGTGTTTGAGGTACAAGTTCTGAGGAAGGTTGAAGCGGAAAAATCAACGATGGAAATTACGAGGCAAAATATATGGATGAGAATAAAATAGTTTATCATGTCCATTTAAGGAGACAAGAGATTCAAAATGAGAATGTGCATGAGAAGATTGCATTATTGTGAAGCTGGTCAGATAGGTTAAAGTGAGAACCGAGTGATTCTATAGACTACACTGAGCATCAGAGAAAGGAATTAATTGAGTAGAATAGAGTTGGAGGATAAGAGGAAATTAAAGTAATTATGATGACCAGAGGTATTATGAGCTTAGCATAGATTTGAAAATTTGCAAAGAAAGTTGTAGTTTGAATCAGATCATTTACTGTTGCATTCTAGCCATTGCTACAGATAAATATCTTAACCGAGTCAGACTTAACAGTCTTTATTTATTTCATTATGACATTCAATGAATGTTGATTGTTTACTTGTTGACCCCAAGTAAGTGTTTGCTTACAAATCCTCTAACAAGGTCACACCTTACAGTGTGTTTTGTAACCTTTAATAGGGTTTTCTCTTAACTGAGTTCACTTCAAAACAATGAAATTATTTTGAGTACTAGTTCTAGGTGGTTTTTCCCCTCACTAGTACATTTGAGACCTTTTTTCGACAGTCGACTGTCAGAATTCCGATAGTATACCATCGATTAAGTGACACCAGCCGTCATCACAATTTTGCAGTAAAGAAAAATGATGACTTCGATTGGCATCATAATTATGATGACTCTGGCCATCACAAAAAGGGGGTGCCAACATGGCGAACATACCGTCGGGCCTATTTGTTACCATCACAATTGTGATGCCCATCCATCACAAACAAATACAAACAACAGTGACCCATCAAAATCTTCCAATGATTAGTCATCGTTTGTAGTTTGTTTGCCGATAGAGATGTTGTTCATGTGATAGATATCCATCATAAGTTTGCGATAGATATCCATCAGAACTTTGCGAAAGATATGCACCGTTTGTAGTTTTTTAATGACAATGATGTTGTACATGGGACAGATACCTATCGAAAGTTTATGACAGATATCTGTCATTTGCAGTTTTTTACCAACAATGATGTTGTACATATGACGACTGGCTATTGGATGTTTTCGATAGATAGTCATTGCTATTGTATGGTTGTCATAGTTGCGACAAAAATTGGTATTTTTAATATATATATATATATATATATATATATATATATATATATATATATATATATATATATATATATATATATATATATATATATATATATATATATATATATATATATATATATATATATATATATATATATATATATATATATATATATATATATATATTTGTCGATTGAGTTGGTCTCAATTCAAAATGGTGTTCTTGCAGATCTAGTTCCAACTGGTTGCATTACTTTCAGATCTCGATCAACTTGCAAGGTGGTTTGGTGAGTCAAGGTCTTTTATTCATTTCATGATTTGGTTATGTCATTCAGAGATGACTTTGCAGTAGATTTGGTAGCAGCTCATGGATTATTGAGTCGAGTCTAGAGACTTGGATTTGGAATGGATCTGACCGAATTGACATTTGTGACAGCGACTGCTCCAACATAAGAAGCTAGTGCAGCGATCAGAGATGCATTCTTCCTGATGTGCTCATGGGATATATGTGGACCTGATTGCATTCAGATCTAATTTGAGTGACTTCTTGACTTCTTTTGTCTAAATTGGATGTGCTTTGTTCCTATGGAGTGTAGCAGTGACTTGACTTGGATTTTGAGTAGACTGTGCCTTGATCAACTTGAAGATAGAATCAAGCTACTCTTTGCATTATTGTTGAGATCAGGTTGTGATGGATCACTGGGATCATCTACCATTTTTTCTATAGTTTCAAATGACTTAGATGTGATGTCGAGAGAGCTACTTGCAAAACTTGTACATTGGAGATTCTTAGATCACTATGGTGTCCATGATGACTTGGGAGAAGTATTCTTCTTTGTGAACCGAGCTAAGAGACTTAGATTACAAAAAGTGGGTCATTTGATGTGACTTATGAGACATTGGATGCCTCTTCACAGTGGGTTTGCTATGTGGTCTATGGTGTTTCATTGCGATTGGGTTCTTGGCAAAGATCTATTGATTTGGTAGCCATTGAGATGGATTGATATTACTTGATCTTGGGTCAAGACTTCTTGAGGTGAGCTGAAGTGATCATTGCTCCTTAAAGTAATTGATGTTTTCAATAGATAGTCATTGCTTTTAGTTTTGCTTTCAGTTATTTTGTGGGTTCTATCATAATTATGACGGCTCACACTATTTTTTTAAAAGAAATATATATTTGTCATACGTGGATTGAGATCTTAAATTAATAAGCTTCTCTTTGTTTTGAGAATATTTTAACATTCTCTACTTAACAGGGCCAACCACATGAAGGTGGAAGCTCATCTGACCCCTCCTAAGAGCCCGTTATGACCCTTTACAAAATTTTAAGGCCTCTAAGATGTATTCTTAGGGATCGTAAAGGGTCGTAAAGGGTCATAAGGGGTCCTGGGACACAATAGCTGAGAAACATAAATGTAGGCATCATGGTTACAATTTTTTGGAAACACAACATAATTGAATGGTATACCCAGATGATGCAATGCAACCACTACTCCTCCAGTTCCAAGTCAACACTACAGGAAATAAAACCCATAGATAAAGAATAAATTTAGAGAGAGGAGGGCCATAGCAACTGAAATAATATAAGGACCCTATATTATTTTGGTCATTACGATCCTCCTCCTCTCTGTAAATTTATTCCTTATCTATGGTTTTTGGATCCCATAGTGTTAACTTGGAATCAGAGGAGTGATATATAGTTATGTTGCATCATCTGGGTATACCATTCAATTATGTTGTGTCTCCAAAAAATTGTGACCATGATGCCTACATTTATGTTTCTCAGCTATTGTGATATCTACATTTATGTTTCTTAGCTGTCATGTTTATGTGCATGTTCTTTATGTGTATCTACTAGAAATTCTAAAAAAAAATTCAATATCTACAATAGCCCTCTATTAACCACATTTACGCATATGCTCCTAACAAAGTAGTGCACAAACTACAGAAAGAAGGCATCGCAAAAATATGATTTCTGCTTTCGCCATTGAAGCAATCTTGGCAGCACTAGCTGCCTCTTGAGCCTTGCACAAGTTGCACTCATTTCCTATATTAGGTATAGATGTAGATGGGGTAGATTTAAATGTTGTTTCATCGCTCCACTGAAAGTATTGGCATCCACTATTTCCCTACAATACCAAATGTACATCAGTTCTTCATAAAATGATTAGTTGTCACATTATTTTTAAATACAAAATATAATTACGTACCCAAACCTTTTTCCTATTTGGGAAAACCCAAAATTGACTCCCAAGATTACTTGTTGTGCATGACATCTTCAACATGCATGGGCCAACACCACATTTACACATAGGCACATTGACAAAGTCATCGACACTATTTTGACAAATATTGTATTATCACAAATATTACATTGTCATTATTTTGTTCATTCATACTAATTATAATTACAATAAAAAGAAACATACTAATGTAGACTTGCACATTTTTTTGCTAAGTCGAAGTCTTTGGTTTAAATCACTAGACACTCAAAACAAAATGACAAACCAAAGACAACCATGCAATAAAAATCAAGTACTAAGCAATTGATAATTAGCTCACTCCATTGCAGGGAACAAAGATAATCCCCTATGATTTAACATCATTGATGTGCAAGGAAATAGAAAATTAGCAAAAGCAACTCTCATAAGATAGTATTTAGATTAAATGCATTGATATAAAAAATACCCCAAAAAATTATAAGGAAAGGTGATTTTCTTAATCACGTCACTAATTTGTGCATGTCTAAATACTGATGTCTTTCAAGTGATTTGATTCTTGTCATTGCCACTACAAATGAGAATAGTCTTAACTAGTGAGGTTGTTTAAGCATATAGAGATTAAATACACTCTTTTAGAATGAAATTTCTCTTAACAAAAGATTAAAGATATAAGTATCACATATAAAACAAGGTGAATAAGAGTAGTACATATAAAATAATCATTAGAAAATGATAAACATCTGGCATAATTATACATTTCATTCATGTCATTGATATTCTTCTTCATCCATCTCATCATCAAGATCATCATCATCGATGACATCACTACCACTATCATCATCATCTTCATCATCACCATCAACATCATCATCATCATCATCATCATCATCATCATCATCATCATCATCATCATCCTCATCATCATCATCATCAGTAGTAGCATCATCATCACCAATAGCAGCATCATTGTCATCAGTAGTAGCATCATCATCATCTTCTTCGACTAGCTCTCGATCATGATCATCATCTACATCATCTTCCACTTATTCATCTTCCTTGGTATCTTCTTCCATCACATTATATTTTATTGGCCTTCCTCTTAGATCATGTCTAACAAAAAATTAAAAAATCCAGTTTATGTGGAGCCTCTGAGTGAAATACCTGCTCACATTGGCTTGCAAGAAAATAGGGCTCTTCTCCAACTGGCTCAAACAACCTTGTATTAAGCATTGGAAATCTATTGTCATGTTCAATAACATTTCTATCAGGATCATTTTTATTGAGTCGTATTCTGTATCATTTCACAATGATGAGAACTAATTTGAAGGAATTAAAGTCACAGTCCAGTATATCAACCAAAATACCATAGTATCAATTTTGCGACTCTCAAGGATGTAGGTCATTTTTAGATGAAATATTAGTCACCTGGAACACTGCACTTATCCTAGAATCACAAGTTCTTTTCATGTCATCCACCTTTTTGATGCAAAATTTATAAGCATTGCATAACATAGCCTTGTGGTGTTTCACCTGCAATAATGTCAAACATGTATAAATTATTGCATGATGAGTTGAAAAACATACGGTTAATTAATTAAAAAATTTATAAGTACCTGGTGATCTCTTAAACCATATGCTAAATATATTTCCTTTTGTGTAACATTGGAATCTCCATTACGATGATCTTGTATAAGCAATGAAGACATGAATTTCCATGTTAATCTATGACCATCATGTTGACATCGTTCAATCCATATCGTCAACCAATCTTCATTATTTGCAATAAATAAATGTATTGCATCTCACTCTTTAGTAGCTGTACAAAAGTAAATAGATGACTTACAACAGATTTATTTTGAAGATTAAGAATTAATTAACTACAATAACATCTCATAATTTATTACCTTTCACTTTCCTAAATCTATCGTTTCCCACCAAGTACTCCCCTTCAAAATTTTGAATGGAGTCGAGATCCCAAATGCAATCTATATGGGTCTTTGCTGCAAGATTAGGAATATATTGAGTAATGTACACCATCATCTAGTATACCATATATCCCTCAACCATAGAACCCTCAAGACATTCTCTTTTTCATACCAAACCCTTCAAAATTTTCAAGTGTCTCTCAACCATCCACATTGACCTAGCATGTACAGGTCCACACAATTCAATCTCCTCAACTTGGTGTATGAGGTAGTGTTCTTGTGCATTGAAAAAAACTGAAGGTAAACACTTTTGCATTTCACACATTAGTCAACAAATTCTTTTCTTCCAATATTTTATATCTTCTTTATGAATTTTTTTAGATGACAACCACCTAAAAGGGATTCAAGACACATAAATATATAAATATGAGACTTTAAAATATATTACTTGTTTGATAGTATTGTTTGATATATTGAACAAATATCATTTCTTACTTCATGTATTTTCCAAGATCATATATCATTTATTTGATATTATTATCGCAGTTTTCTGGGAGAGATAGGGGTAGAAAATACTACAAAAATGGGCAATTGATCATTTCATACAATGAAAATTGAATGCAGTTACACAAATATATTGTAAATACAAAAGACTATGACTTACCTTGATGAAGGTATGTCAATCATGCGTTTTCATCCTTGACCCAAAATCATTTTTCTTTGATATGAGATTGCTTATATCCACAACAAATCCTATAGGAAATTGAATTTTTTGGATTACTTCTTTTATGACATTACCTTGTTGCTCCATTAATAACCAATGAAGAGCACTTGCATTAATCCAGTCTCCATTGCTATTTGATTCAATGATATTTTTCATTGCATGATTGGAATCATGAATGTCACTACAAATTTTTACAAGTTTTTCTTTGTCACGCATTCCATCTAATATTTTTCACAGTGTCTCTCTTACATTCTTTCCAATATATATAGTATCAAACAAATGCACAATTTTTAGTTACTCATAGTAGGGCATCCTACTAAATTCTATGGGATAAAATTTTAGTCCCTTTGGAAGCTGTTCGGTGATGTCTTCACGACCTTCAAGATCATCAACTTTATAATTCTATTAGGTGGTATACTATTACCTCGAATTCTATTATATTCCAACTGCCATAGGTGAGGTGTCATTCTTCAGGGCTTTGATGTAGTCTCTTCTTTCCCATTGAAAAGATGTTTTTCCACACTTCGATACTTATGATTTATGGGGAGGAACTCCCTATACTCATCAAACACCTACTTTCTTAGACTTTTGAAATGACGAGATTTCATCTTTGGACCACACATTGGACATGCAAAATTTCCCTTTGTTTGAAGACCTACAAGATAACGATACAATTGGATTAAATATGTATATTTTTAGAATTTAAATTATCGCGTACAACTAGAATTCACCATAACATACCATAGAAATGTGTCAACCCTGGAGCATCATGAATTGTCCACACAAGCATTGCATAGAATTGAAATTGTCTTTGTCCAATTGGTCTAGAGATGTCATACATAGTGAAACCATTCCATAACACCAAAAACTCATCGATAAGAGGCGCAATATATACATTCATATCTTTCACTTGGTACTTACCTAGTTGAATTAACAACATCTGATAATTATTGTGGCCATTTCACTCCAAGACTTATAATTACATGTAGATAAGTATAAAATAATAAGATACCTGGAACAATCATTACCATCATAATGTGCTCCCTCTTTATTGACATCCATGGAGGAAGGTTATTGTTTATAACAAAAATAGGCCACACCAAGTAAACATATCTCATCTCTCCATGTAGATTGACACCGTCTGCTACCAGAGAAAGCTTGAGATTTTGAGGTTCTTCTTTAAAGTGTGGACACTTTTCCTCTATGTCCATAAATGATGAACCATCCACAGACATTCGAATAATGTCATATTGACTCTTGTCACATGCATGGTAATCCATAAATTGTGCCAAGCTATTGCACCTAAATAATCATTTCAGACGTGGAATAATGGGGATGTAATGAAGAACCTTGCAAGGTACCTTTTTTCTCATTTGATCATCTCGATATCTGCTCATATGGCATTCAGGGTATTCTGTTGCATTTTCATGTTCTTTATAATAAATAATATGATCTTCAGGACAAGCATCTATTGTTTGATACTCTATTCCAATATGTTTCATAGT
The DNA here is from genome assembly GCA_027943335.1 of Chamaecyparis obtusa. Lineage (NCBI taxonomy): Eukaryota > Viridiplantae > Streptophyta > Pinopsida > Cupressales > Cupressaceae > Chamaecyparis > Chamaecyparis obtusa. The sequence continues at coordinate 79,661 of BSBK01002030.1, forward strand.
GGCACATAATTCTCAGTACGAGCGAGGGAGAACATTTGATGGTGATAATAGAAAGTCACCTATCAATCTACAAAAAATAATATAAGTCATTACTATAAACAATCTTAACGGTACATGTTTCACCTTTTATAGACTATAATGACATATATGACAAACCTTAGCATACATGACATTTTTATGTTGGATAAACCATTCATAACCTTCAAACTCACCAACAACAATACAATAGAGAGAAGAGTAGATTGGGAGCCTTTGTAAAGGACGGTGTCTACCTTCTCAAGTAGAGGTATATCATGGACAGTGTCAATGTCATCCTCATCATAATCATAATAATCATCATCATCATCATCAACACCAACACCAGAACTAGTACCAAATGTGTCAATGATCAATGCATTCATACCATCATCTTCAAATGTGTTTTTTGGCACATGATTGTCATCTTCGATGGGATCATGATCTTCAACTTCAATACTCACACCTCCATGTTCCTCTATATTCACACTGGGGAGATTGACCTATATAAAAATGATGATAATCAAACCCCCCTTAAATGTGATAATCAAACCTCCTTCCATGGTTCATATGTATATTAATTATGAAAACAATAGAGCAAACAACTTACCACTGGATGATAATCAAACCCCCCTTGAATGTGACCATTCTCCCTACAATGTTTCTTTGTTGTTTTGATTTTGATTCTTCTTATCTTTAAGTCGTTACAACTCTTGCATGGATAATAACATTTTTCATCACCTTCTCTTTGAAAGTTAGACAATAATCTAGTGATTGTCTCCTTATTTTGATCAAATTACCTTTTATTATCCAACATGATCCTTAATGTGTATATCTACAAAACAAATTGGAGATGTCTCCTTTCATTAGCTTCATGTAACCTTTTCATAGCTTCCCAAAGGCTTTGTAGGAAACCAAGTAAGGGGTATTCTTGAGTTCAAACACATTGAGCTGCTACAACTGAATTATAAATAATGAATTCACCATAAAATTAATTCACTATAAATCAAGGGGAATTATAAATCATGAGTTCGCTATAAAATTAATGTATTGCTCTAGATTTCATATGGACATTTTGTCAAATGGTTGGTTGCAAGCTAGGGCATCATGCATTGTTTATGAGCCCACTATTTGAGCACCTCATGTCCCTATTTGATTTTTCTAGTGCTCTGTTTGTTATATTGAGTTTACATCATATATCTAGTCTTAATAAATATCTTATAAAACAACATAAAATTAACCCAAAATACTTTGTCTTAATAAAATCTTAATAAAACAATATATTTAGTCTTAATAAAATCTTATAAAACAACATATATTGTGTGAAGTGTTTGATCTCTCTTTATTTATTTTGTTGTTGATATTCACTATGTGGTACTCCCCATTTATGATCATTTCATGAGGAAATATCTTGATGGCTCGTGGGCTGCAAGCTAGGACATCATACATTGTTCATGAGCTCACTATTTAATACTAGCATTGTTTACATCTTTTCATTTGGAATGCTTGACGACCCACGAGCTTTGAGAGCTAGGGCATCATTTCTATTACCTTCAAGGCATTGTGTGAAGTGTTTGATCTCTCTTTATTTATTTTTTTGTTGATATTCACTATGTGGTACTCCCCGTTTATGATCATTTCATGAGGAAATGTCTTGATGGCTCACGGGCTGCAAGCTAGGGCATCATGCATTATTTATGAGCTCACTGTTTGAGCACTAGCCAATCAAATAGGGAAATGAGGTGCTAAAATAGTGATCCCATAAACAATGCATGATGCTCTAGCTTGTAGCCTATGAGCCATTAAGACATTTTCTCATGAAATGATCATAAATGGGGAGTACCACATAGTGAATATCAACAACAAAACAAATAAAGAGAGATCAAACACTTCACACAATATATGTGGTTTTATAAGATTAAATTGGTGAGTTTGTATACTTTCTCCATTTTAAACTAACCTATGACTTCAAAGGAGGAACTATGAAATATAGTTGTAGGTAGTTATCTCTTCTATAATGATGAGGAGTGAAAGGTAATGATCAATGAGGTTGTTTCTATTAGATCATACATTAATACACTTACTATTTTGAATTTGAGCTCGGGCATCATGCAATGTTATTGATGTCATTGCATGCTTGTTGCTGTTGTGCACCATATATTGTTTTATACATTGTTTAGTTCATTAAGACCATGAGCTTGGCATTTGTAATGTATTTTCTGTTATTGGATCAATGCTACCATGTTGTTGAGGTTGTAGATGCATTGAATCACCACTGCCATTCTATTTTGATAGTAGCAATATAACAAACAGAGCACCAGTCAATCAAATAGGGACATTAGTAAGAAATTTAATGCATTATTACTTCATCATGATGATAAAAATTTCATTGGCTCAAAGCACATAGAATGTGGGTAGATGCATTGAATCACCACTTCCATTGTATTTTGATGAAGAGGAACTATGTTATAGAATTTCAAGGCATGAAATTTTATAAATGTACATATATTTTATGAGTATAACTTTACAAAGAAGAGAACCCACATGCCCTGGTTGTTATTTGTCTATGAAAGGTTTTGGTTTTCCTTTCCTAATTGACATGTCATCCTAAGATTCAAAAGGACCAAGGTAATAATAAGTCTTAAACATAAGTGCATGATTGTGGATCCTTAAGTAGGAGTTTTGATGCAAAGGAAGAACACGTATATGGGTTTACCCACATAAGGACAATGGTTTCATTCATCTTTCTTTCAAGTGCTCTTGGGTACTTTCCTTGGCCTCTAGGCTTGGGCATCCTATAGGGGTTGAACCAAAATTATGAAGGCAATAAGGACACATAGAACAATAGGTTTGGGGACATAGACTTATGTTCAATCTTTAGTAATGGTTTGGGGAACTAATTACTAGATGAGTGACTACAATACCCTAGTTTGCATTATTAGATGATCTTGTTTAATTTGTGTTCATTTCATGCAAAGATACATGTAAAGGAAAAGAAATTTTTACATCTAAAGATTACATGTATATATATGAAAAATAACTTTTAGAAAAAAATGCAAGAGTACATGCATACATAAGAGGATGAGCATAAATAATAAGGGTGCCATACATTGCCTAAAATGATAAATTTTTGACCCGAGTATGAATCTAGTGTGCCCCTGTGTGATCCAGAACTTGCAAAGAAAAGAGAGATGGGGGTTAGATAAAAAAATATCTAAGTAATGAATGGAATCTTACTACTGGTCCTCATCTACAATTATGCATGTGCATAGTCAAGCCATACACTTCTGAAAGAAAAACCATGCTACAAGACATGTGCACTTAGAAGAATGTTGCAGAAAGTAAATGGTTGCATTTATGTCTGCATGAACACCTGGTGAGTCACTATTGTGACTACATCATTCAAATAGTACAACAAAAACACCAGATGTTGATGTTTCATCTGGTGTTGTTGTGACATCATTTCCAAATGATGCACCCACAACAGTCACACACCATGCCCATCAGCACAAGGCAGTCATGAGTAAGAAATGGAAGGGGCATACATCATCATCAAATCAGAGGAGAAAAGCATCAATTCTACATATTAAGGGAGGAGTACATCATGGATTTCAAGTAAAGATCATAACATCACAACATGGTTGGCAGCCCCAAGGAAGCCCCATTGCATGTAGTGAGTAGGATACATCAAAACAAAGAGGTACACAAATCTACATCATCTATACATTAATGATATGGCATGAAGTATATTTTAATTTGCATTTTAAAGGATAAGTAAGAAAGCTGCATGATCCTAGTGAAATTAACAAAGGTACAGATCTAATGAAGTAATGAAGCTACCCACATGAAATTTTTATGATCATGATGAAGTAATAATGCATTAAATGTCTTACTGATGTCCCTATTTGATTGGACAATGCTTAGTTTGTTATATTGTTGCTATCAAAATAGAATAGTAGTCATGATTCAATGCATCTACAGCCTCAACAACATGGCAACATCGATCCAATAACATAAAATACATTTTAAATGCCAAGCTCACAATCTCAATGAAATAAACAGTGTATAAAACATGCACAACAACAGCAAGCATGCAATGACAACAATAACATTGCATGATGTTCGAGCTCAAATTCAAAATAGTAAGTGTATTAATGTATGATCTAATAGCAGCAACCTCATTGATCATTACCTTTCACTCCTCCATCATTATAGAAGAGATAACTACCTACAACTATATTTCATAATTCCTCCTTTGAAGTATATATATATATCAAGTATAATTATGAGTTTACATCATATATTTAGTCTTAATAAAATCTTATAAAACAACATAAAACTAACCCAAAATACTTTGTCTTAATAAAATCTTAATAAAACAATATATTTAGTCTTAATAAAATAATACACTTACTATTTTGAATTTGAGCTTAGGAATTATGCAATGTTATTGTTGTCAAAATAGTAAGTGTATTAATGTATGATCTAATAGCAGCAATCTCATTGATCATTACCTTTGACTCCTCCATCATTATAAAAGAGATAACTTCTTACAACTATATTTCATAATTCCTCCTTTGAAGTCATAGGTTAGTTTAAAATGGAGAAAGTATACAAACTCACCAATTTAATCTCAAAATTTCATAACATTGCATTCTTGTTGCTGCTATGTTGCACAACAATAGCAAGCATGCAATGACAACAATAACATTGCATGATGCCTGACCTCAAATTCAAAATAGTAAGTGTATTATTTTATTATTGATGTCCCTATTTGATCTAATAGCATCAATATAACAAACAACACCGGCCAATCAAATAAGGACATTAGGTGCTCAAATAGTGATCTCATAAATAATGCATGATGCCCTAGCATGCAGCCCACGAGCCATCAAGACATTTCCTAATGAAATGATCATAAACGAGAGTACCACATAGTGAATATCAACAGAAAAACAAATAAAGAGAGATCAAACAATTCACACAATGTATAAGATTTTATTAATTGACTATATATATATATATATATATATATATATATATATATATATATATATATATATATATATATATATATATATATATATATATATATATATATATATATATATATATATATATATATATATATATATATATATATATATGACAAGCTTTTCAAAAGTTTATCATTATTAAAGGCATGTGAATTCATATTGTCCTTAATCTGAATGCCACTATGTCATACTATCTAGAGTTCTTTTGACATCATCTAGCAACCTTTTGCACTCTTTTTGTTCACCTTGCTCAAGTTTGAATGCAACTATTTGCATTCTAACATATATGATAGGTTCATCAATCCTCATTTGCCTTGTGGCACAAAGCTTCTCAATTACTCCCTCCAAAAAGCTAATAGTAGCCTCATTTTTTTTGTACTAGCATGAAACTATAACAACAAAGTGTGAAAGCTTAAGAAGATTTTTCTTTGTTTCAAATTCTGTAATAAAATTGTGATATAGTTGAATAAGTGTATCACCACCCTGCAGAACTGCAAGGAGAAAGAACTGATCCAATTTGAGGGTGAGTTGATGCCATAGCTTGTGATTGTAGAGATCCACCATGGTAGCATACCATTCTACAAGCTCCGGCAACAATGTCCTCTACTGCTCCAAATACTTCACACCGCTCTCCATTCCTTTCGCCTTGAACCCTCTCTGGTTATCTCTCACCCTCTTCGCCTTACCCACTCTTCCCTCTGTTTAAAAAAATAGGTTTATAGCCTGGGACTTGAATAAATATATTGTTTTATTAAGATTTTATTAAGACAAAGTATTTTGGGTTAGTCTTATGTTGTTTTATAAGATTTTATTTAGCCTAAATATATGATGTAAACTCATAATTATACTTCATATATATAATACAATGGTATGTAGTATAATCTATACATTTGTGAGATGTGATTAATTCCAGTTATATGATGTTTTGGGATTAAATTGGTGAGCTTGTATACTTTCTCCATTTTAAACTAACCTATGACTTCAAAGGCGGAATTATGAAATATTGTTGTAGGTAGTTATCTCTTCCATATTGATGGAGGAGTCAAATGTAATGATCAATGAGGTTGCTTCTATTAGATCATACATTAATACACTTACTGTTTTGACAAAAATAACATTGCATGATGCCTAAGCTCAAATTAAAAACATTAAGTGTATTATTTTATTAATGATGTCCCTATTTGATCTAATAGCATCAATATAACAAACGGATCACCAGCCAATCAAATAGGGACATGAGGTGCTCAAACAGTGATCTCATAAACAATGCATGATGCCCTAGCTTGTATCCCGTGAACCATCAAGACATTTCCTCATGAAATGATCATAAACGGGGAGTAGCGCATAGTGAATATCAATAGAAAAACAAATAAAGAGAGATCAATCACTTCACACAATGCCTTGAAGGTAATAGAAATGATGCACTATCTCTCAAAGCTTGTGGGTCATCAAGAATTTGAAATGAAAAGATGTAAACAATACCGGTATTAAACAGTGAGCTCATGAACAATGTATGATGCCCTACCTTTCAGCCCGTCAGCCATCAAGACATTTCCTCATAAAATGATCATAAATGGGGAGTACAACATAGTGAATATCAATAGCAAAACAAATAAAAAGAGATCAAACACTTCACACAATGCCTTGAAAGTAAGAGAAACATTTCCCTAGCTCTCAAAGCTCACAAGTTATCAAGCATTCTAAATGAAAAGATGTAAACAATGTCAGTATTAAACAGTGAGCTCATGAACAATGTATGATGCCCTATCTTGCAGCCCATGAACCATCAAGACATTTCCTCATGAAATGATCATAAACAGGGAGTACCACATAGTGAATATCAATAGCAAAACAAATAAAGAGAGATCAAACACTTCACACAATGCCTTGAAGGTAATAGCAATGATTCCCTAGCTCTCAAACCTCGCGGGTCATCAAGCATTCCAAATGAAAAGATGTAAACAATGCCAATATTCAATAGTGAGCTCATAAACAATGTATGATGCCCTTGCTTGCATCTTGCGAGCCATCAAGACATTTCCTCATGAAATGATCATAAATACGGAGTACCACATAGTGAATATCAACAAAAAAAGAAATAAAGAGAGATCAACCACTTCACATAATGCCTTGAAGGTAATAGAAACGATGCCCTACCTCTCAAAGCTTGTGAGTAATCGAGCATTCCAAATGCTAAGATGTAAACAATGCCACTATTAATATTCATATTGTGCCATTAAATCAAAAAATGCCATCAAAATGAAATTGAGTTAATGAGAAGAAAAAGCTAGAATGCCTACCTCAATTGCTAGTGCCCTCTTCCCACATGGTGTTGGCCTCTTCGCGCAGGCCAAACTCAAATGCCCTCTTCACGCCATGCAAAAGTGCAGTGCCATCTTTATGGAAGCTCTCCAAATTCACAAAAATTACAAATGACACTTTCTTTTTATTTTATTTTTTGTTTATAACCAAGGCGGTGTCGCAATTATGATGTCATCATCGCTATTACGACACTATCAGGGGTACTTGCAAAAAAAACAAAAATGGTAGTGGTGTCACAAATTGGCATCGAAATTCAACCCCAAATGTTGTAGTGCCTAACATGGTTTCCACGTTACAAATCAAGTGTTATATGTGTATGGATGTGATGAATTTTTATTTTACTTTACACATTACAATTACTAGTTTGATCAGTATATACAGTAGTTAATTTACTGTTGATCGATTAATGAACATAAATGCACAGATAAAATTTTATCGAGTTATTTAAATTATTTGAAAGATTTGTTTTATACATCTGGGAGTATTTGGGACTATAGGATAAATGGAATTACTAATTCACCCCCCCCTCTTAGTTATCTAACATATATACCCATGTGATGTGATGTGACGATGCATGTTACTAACCCCTCCTTTATAGGTAATGTTTTCTAGCTCAATTGATGATCAAGTCAAACATGATGATTTTGTAGTTGACCACTGAGGATGGAATTGATACCAGATCGGGTTGTAGATGAAATATTACCTATCTCAAATAACCCATGCAAAGCTAAGACTAAGGATACAAACCTAGGATGAGATGTAATCTACAATGCAAGTCACTAGTCCATTTTGCTTGTTAGTTTATCATCATCAAGCGTTTTGGGGCATCAGAGTCAACACAACCCTTACTAGTGCTAGTGTGACCTTGAGAGTATGAATATGACTTACATTAGATGAGATGTAGGAAACAAATGCAAGTATCAAGGCACAAGAGCTGAGATGACCTGAGCATTGTTTCAAGTTAATATTGCAAGGTTGTACTTGTATTGGGGCACTCAAAGCCAAGATAACCATGAATACGCTCTTTCATGAACAAAAATATTAATAATAGACAAGGAGATAATTTAAGATTCACCTTAGCACCCAAATAAAACAAGTTGAGGTATGTGCGACGTACCGCAAAAAATGGAGGATCTTACCACATACACCCAATTTATTTGACATTTTTTGGATCATTGTAACCACATTGACAAGCAGAAACCAAAGAAAATTTATTATTCCCCCAATCATTCTTGAGTGACTTGGAAAATATATAAGTTAAAATGTCTGATAATAGACAACATTCAAAGAAATGTTTCTATCATATCTTCAAAAAATTTCAGTATCGTTTCAAATCTTTGTATGTTGAGTGGTGTTAAGAAACACCATTGTGTGTTTGAATGTTATTATTCAAATTTTTAAGGTTTTAATCCTTATCCAATGTGTGTTTAGAAACACAAAGGTGTCCAAATATAGGTAGTGTTGAGAAACATTGTTGGTTTGGGTGTTGAGAAACACTGATGTGGCAATGGAAAACTATCCAAATGATTTAATTTGACAAAAGAGACATGGTTGACCATTTTCAATGGTGAGGTTTCCCCTAGTGAGATGAAAGTACCTAGAAATAAGATAGGAACTGACTCCAATCCATGATGGTTTTGTGACTGACTCCAACTGTGATAGTGTTGTGCAGAACAATTGAGATGCACAAGGCAATGAGAATGACAAGGGTAACCCATGAAGGCCTAATAATAAAGGCACATATTGATAGATGAAGCACTGATTAAAACTAACGCATGTTTACTAGGTTTTCACCACTTGGCATTTATTTCTATTTTTCTACCAAGGTGCCTATTTACCAGGTTTTCACCAAGGCACACTTTTCTGATTTTTTAAATTTTTTGCTCTTTTTCATTTTTATTTTTATTTTTATTTTTTTGCTATCATAAAGACACCTATTGTTATTTTTTCACTAGGATAATGATTTTTTGAATTTTTCTATTGTTTTTGAATTTTTATGCTTTTTGTTATTTTTGGGATTTTTTCTCAAATATTTTCTCTATACAGAAGCTGTTGATATCTGAGACTATCTAGTTGTAGAATTTCTTCAAGTGGCTAGTGTTGATGGGGTCAAGGAGAAGATCACCTTCTAGAGTTGATAGTTGATAAGATATAGACCCGAATGCTATAGTAATCATGAAGGGACCCAACCAGTTGGGTTCAGACATTCCCTTCTGCTCACGATTTTGTTAATTTTTTGGATTTTCTTGAAGTACTAAATCTCCAATTTGTAATTCTCTATGTTTCACCTTCTTGTTATAGTCTCATGATATTCTCTTCTGGTAGACCCTTAAATGGTTAAAATATTCTTTCCTCCTCTGATCAAGAAACTCTAATTCTTGTATTTTGGAAACCTTGTAGTCTTCATCAATTATGAGTCCTTGTAGAGAAATTCTAATTGATGGTACTTCCACCTTAATAGTGTTCGGAATAAGGTGTCTCAACCTTGGATAATTCCTATTCTTATTATTTGTTTTCTAAATGTATTTTTTGCAAATAATGAAATTAAGTGTGAGTGTACATGTCTAGTTGGCATGTTGATGTGTCACTCCACTTGATGTGTTGGCATCTTGTGCGTAAGGAGATCATGACTAAAATGGTCGTGATGGATTCCTATGACACATAAGAACTATTTAAGGAATGTGCTATGATAGGTGTAAGAGCATCTTATGACTTGGGCCTATTTGGGCACCCAAGAAGAAGTGGTTGGTGTGTGTAAGAGAATATGCCAAAAATAGGTTGGTATGACAGATTCTCTAACACTTCTCTTGTGACCGTTATAGTTGGCAGATTCTATGACAAGCTGTCATAGTCTATTCTAGGGATGGATGCCTATTCTTCAGATTGCATGTAACAGCTGTGTACATGTGGCTTTGTGCATGGGTCTTGGTGGTTGGATGCCAAACTCCTATTTTGGGTATTTGTTGGGTCCTGAGGAGTCTATATATATGATGTTGCTTCTATGGGAGAGACATAAGTTTGATAGGTGTACTATTATGTAGCTAGACTAGTCTCTCATCTCCTGAAAGAACTTGCATTGCAAGTGTGTTGTAGTCTTTGTGTTGAAGATAATACATTGTGCAAGTTTTGGAGGGGTGGGGTTGTTTTACCGAAAGGTTTTTCCCCACCGGAATATCTTTGTGTTTATGTGTTTCAATCTTCTCTATCTATTTTCTCTATGTATGGTATATGCTACAATATTATTGTTAAGTAGTTAACGAATCTAAAATTGTAAGGATTTAAATAGAATTTGCACAATACTTTCCTTTAGAGATTAGTGTAGGAAGATGTTTCCGCACCTGAGTTTCCTTACAAGTGTTATCAGAGCCTGATCAACTTTTGATCCTAGTTGTTGGGTAGGGTTTTTTGAGCTAATCTCAAGTTGAGTGGGAGTTTTGTGTAGAGCATTCTAAATCTTATTTGCAGATTGAGATGGTGAGTTCCTCATACAGTAGAATGGAGGTGGAGAAATTTAATGGCACTAATTTTGAGTTGTGGAAACTCAAGATGGAAGAAATGCTTGAAGACCGTGATCTATGGGCGGCTACTTCACTTAATGTGAAACCTGCAATGATATCTCAAGTGGATTGGGAGATCAAGGATCAGAAGGCTAAGGGTCTCATCAGACTCTATCTAGCAGATGTCATTCTTCTGAATGTTCTTGATGGAACTACTGCAAATTCTTTGTGGCAATGACTTGGGTCTGTGTATTAGGCCAAATCTCTAGTGAATAAGTTGTTCCTGAGAGAGAATTTGTATTCTTTAAGAATGGAGGAAGGTGGATCCATAACTGATCATCTCAATGCATTCAATTTATTGATTACACAGTTGGCATCATTAGGTGCCAAGATCGAGGAGGAGGATCATTGTATGACCCTTCTTTGTTCCTTGCTAGATTTGTGGGACCATCTTGTGATGGCTCTCAGAAGTACTATAGTCACATTTTGTATGGATGATGTGGTGTCTTTGCTGCTATCTAAGGAGATGCAAAGAAAGACTTCAGATTCATCTAAGGAAGCCCTTGCTATTCATGGGAGATCCAATGATAGAGGAAAGTAGAATGACAACAAGTCAAAGAAGGGTAGATCCAAATCCCATGGGAGTTCTAAGACTCCTGGAAAGTCCAAGGTGAAATCTTGGAACTATGATAAAACTGGGCACTTCCAGAGGGACTGCAAAGAACCGAAGAAGAAGAAGAAAGGCTTAGATTCAACTTTCAAAAAATCTCAAGAAGATGGAGATACTTTTATTGCATCTTTGGTAGTCCATGCATCTAATGATGTGTGGTTGGTAGACTTGGGTGCTTCTTTTCACATGACCTCTCATCAAAACTGGTTCTCAAAATATGAAGAGTTCGATGGTGGAAAGGTGTACTTGGGTGATGATTCTCACCTAAAGATAGTTGGATGCAAAAGGGTCACTATCAGATTTCCTGATGGATGAGTAAAGGGAATCAACGGAGTTATGCACATTCTAGGTTTGGCATGAAACCTATTATTTGTAAGTATGCTGAATGATGTAGGTGTGGAAGTTGTCTTTTCGAAAGATGGATGCAAGATGATGAGAGGTTCTATGGTGCTCGCTAGAGGTACTAGGAGAGGTACTTTGTTTCAACTTGAAGCATGCATTAGTCAATGCAATAGTTCTTCTATTTCAAAGAAGAGAGTGGCTATCACTTCATCCCCACCATTTGAACAAGCAATAAAGAAGACTGTGGCAATGGGTTCCGATGGCAGTGCAGTAAGTGTACCTAATGGTGCAAACACTTTGGAAGGCAAGCTTCCTACAGAAAAGATGATGTTGTGGCATATGAGATTTGGCCACATTGGTGAGAAGGGTCTTAGGACCCTGAAAAATAAAAACCTCATTGAGGGGTTAAATGGTTGCAATCTCAAGTTTGACTTCTATGAACATTGTGTCTATGCTAAACAAAATTGTGTTCAGTTTTACTCTAGTTTTCACAAATCTTCTGATATTTTGGATCTTATTCATTCTAATGTATTTGGTCTTGTAAAAGTTCCTTCAATCTCCAAGTATGTATTTTTTGTATCTTTCATAGATGATTATAGTAGAAGGACTTGGATTTATTTCCTTAAAAGTAAGACACAATTCTTTAGTCGGTTCAAGGAATTTAAAGCCCTTGTAGCGAATCAGACTAGTAAGAAGATTAAGTGTGTGAGAACTGATAATGGTGGTGAGTTTTGCTCAACAGAGTTTGAACAGTTCTGTAAAGAACAAGGTATCAAGAGGCATAAGACAACTCCTTATACCCCATAGCAAAATGGATTTGTAGAGAGAATGAATATGACACTGATGGAGAAGCCTAGGAGTATGCTTAGTGGAGCTAGTTTAGAAAAAAGGTTTTGGGATGAAGCTGTGGCCTCTACTTGCTATCTGGTTAATAGATCTCCTACATCAGCTCTTGTTGGTAAGATAACCATGGAGGTGTGGTCTGGTAAGAAGCCTTCAATTAGACATCTTCGGGTTTTTGGTTGTGAAGCTTATGCACATTTTCCAAAGGAGAAAAGATCTAAGTTGGAAAACAAAGCTGTCAAATGTATTTTCATCAGATACAGTGTTGGTGTGAAAGGATACAAGCTTTGGGATCCTGTGACTAGTAAGGTGTTGTATAGTAGAAATGTTATTTTCAGAGAGCTAACAGCTTCTCCTATTGTGCTACAGCCAGATGAAAAATAAAAGGAAAAAGATGTTATTCAGTTACCTCCTACCCCTGAGAAGACTGAACAGAGAGACCATGTTGGGTCTAATGATTAGGAGAGCTCTAGCAGCTCTGATAGTTTAGAAGAAGAGGAAGAACAACCTCAACATCAACCCTTGAGGAGATCCATGAGAGAAAGAAAGTAACCAGAAAGGTTTGGTTATTCTATGTTAGATTCCAGTTGTGCCTTTTCTTTGATTACTAACACTGATGAGCCTAGATCTGTGAAAGAGGCTTTGGGCATGGAAGATGTAGGTTCCTGGATTGAGGCTATGGATGACAAGATGGCTTCATTGGAGAAAAAAAAACTTGGGACCTTGTACCTTTGCCTAAAGGGAGAAAATTTGTTGGCTGTAAATGGGTGTTCAAGAAGAAATTCTGTGCAAATGGCAGTGTTGAAAGGTACAAAGCTAGATTGGTTGCAAAGGGGTATTCATAGGTAGAGGGAATAGATTATGGTGAAATATTCTCTCCTGTTGCAAAGTTGACATCCATTAGATTTATGTTATCTCTTGCTACATCATATGATTTAGAGATAGAATAGATGGATGTGAAGATAGCTTTCCTTCATGGTGATTTAGAGGAAGATATTTATATGTCACAACCTGAGCACTACATTGTTAAAGGTAAAGAATCTTTAGTTTGCAGATTAAAGAAATCTTTATATGGTTTGAAGCAATCTCCTAGGATGTGGTACCTTAAGTTTGATGCCTTTGTGTTTTTAATTGGATTTGTAAGATTGAAATCAGATCATTATGTTTATTTCAGAGTTGAAAATGATCACCTTCTTATTGTTGCATTATATGTTGATGATATGTTGCTATTTGGGAAGGGTAAGGGTATGATTTCTGATTTTAAATCTTAGTTGTCAGCACATTTTGAGATGAAAGATCTTGGGGAAGCTAGGTACATCTTAGGTATGGAAATCAGTAGAGACAAGTTTAACAGAAAACTTTGGTTGAGTCAAAGTAAGTATGTGAAGTCTGTGTTGGACAGGTTCAACATGGTAGATTGTAGACCACTTTGTGTTCCTGTTTCTGTGGGAACAAAGTTATCTGTAGATCATTGTCCAAAATCTCCTAGTGAGGTGGAGGACATGAGTAGAGTACCTTATGCTAGTGCAATTAATAGTCTTATGTATGCTATGGTCTATACTAGACCAAACATTGCCCAAGAAGTGGGAGTCTTGAGTCGGTTTATGGCTAACCCTGGACGGGTACATTGGGATGCAGTTAAGCAAGTATTTAGATATTTGAGGGGTACATCAGATTACTCCATATGTTATCATGGTAACACTTCTAGATCTCCACATTCAATTTGTATTAGTGGGTTTGTGGATTCAGATTGGGTAGGTGATATTGATAGTAGGAAATCCACCAGTGCTTATGTGTTCACTATGTTTGGTGGTGCCATTAGTTGGATGAGTAAGTGACAACCTGTGGCTTCTTTGTCCACTACAGAAGTTGTGTACATGGCTGCTACTCATGCTTGTAAGGAAGCCATTTGGCTTAGGAGATTGTGTTCTGATGTTGGTGTTGATGCATAACAGATTACTATTTGGTGTGACAGTCATAGCACTATTTTCCTTGCAAAGAATCCAACTTTCCATGCCAGAATGAAGCACATTGATGTGCAGTTTCACTTTGTGAGAGATATGGTGGAAGATGGAAAGGTAAATTTGGAGAAGGTAGATACTATGAAGAATGTTGGAGATGCATTAACAAAACCAGTGGGCACTGAGAAGTTTAGATGATGTTCGGAGTCTATGGGCCTTTTGGCCTATAGCAGTTAAAGTTCCTATTATGTTCCTATTGCACTTACAAGGTGTTCAACAAGTGGGAGAATGTTAGGAATAAGGTGTCTCAACCTCGGATAATTCCTATTCTTATTATTTGTTTTGTAAATGTATTTTTTACAAATAATGAAATTAAGTGTGAGTGTACATGTCTAGTTGGCATGTTGATGTGTCACTCCACTTGATGTGTCGGCATCTTATGCATAAGGAGATCATGACTGAAATGGTCATGATGGATTCCTATGATGCGTAAGAACTATTTAAGGAATGTGCTATGACAGGTGTAAGAGCATCTTATGACTTGGGCCTATTTGGGTGCCCAAGAAGAAGTGGTTGGTGCATGTAAGAGAATATGCCAAAAATAGGTTGGTATGACATATTCTCTTACACTTCTCTTGTGACCGTTATTTTTTGCAGATTCTATGACAAGCTATCATAGTCTATTCTAGGGATGGATGCCTATTCTTGGGATTGCATGTAACAGCTATGTACATGTGGCTTTGTGCATGTGTCTTGGTGGTTGGATGCCAAACTCCTATTTTGGGTATTTGTTGGGTCTTGAGGAGTCTATATATATGATGCTGCTTCTATGGGAGAGACAAAAGTTTGATAGGTGTACTGTTATGTAGCTAGACTAGTCTCTCATCTCCTGAAAGAACTTGCATTACAAATGCGTTGTAGTCTTTGTGTTGAAGATAATACATTGTGAAGGTTTTGGAGGGGTGGGTTGTTTTACCGAAAGGTTTTTCCCCATTGGCATATCTTTGTGTTTATGTGTTTCAATCTTCTCTATCTATTTTCTATATGTATGGTATATGCTGCAATATTATTGTTAAGTAGTTAATGAATCTGAAATTGTAAGGATTTAAATAGAATTTGCACAATACTTTCCTTTAGAGATTAGTGTAGGAAGCTGTTTCTGCACTTGAGTTTCCTTACAAATAGGTAATACTACCTTTTAATTGTACACCAAGGAAAGGGGGGTTTCTTTTGTAGATATTTGGATGCTAGTTTTATAATCTTACAATGCCAAATTAAGTTGAAGGTTCCAATCTTACCAGATTTATTCACTATTTTGTGCAAGATTTTATGAATTATTTTATTTGATGCTTTAGCTTTTCCATTACCTTGAGGATAGTAGATGGAAGAATAGTGTTGGTTTATCTAGAAATTTTCACATAATTCATCAATATATTTGTTTTTGAATTGTCATCCATTGTCTGTCACAATCAAGGAGGGTATACCATACCTACAAATGATGTAGTTCAGAATGAACATGGACACTTGTTTCCCAATTTCCTTGATGAGGGGAACTGCTTCGACTCACTTTGTGAAACACTCTGTGGTAGTGATAATATACTTATGTCCATTGGATGAATTAGGGTAGATTTGGCACACCAAGTCAAATACCCACTATTGAAAGGGTCAATAAGTGATAAAGGGTAGTAATTCCCTACCAAGAGCATGGATTAGGTTACCATAAATCTGACACTACTTGTAGGATTTAGCGAATTGGATAGCATCTTTTTCTATTGTGGTCCAATAGTATCTGACCCTTAGGAGTATCATAGCCAATGAGAGACCATTCAAGTGAGATACAAAAACACCTTCATGTACTTCCTTTAGCGCATGCTTAGACTCTTCACATTCTACACACCTAAGAAGAGTACCATCTAGCCCTCACCTATATAGGTCATTAGTAATGATGAAGTAAGATGGTACATTTATTATAAGTCTTCTTTTTTCATTTCTAGACAAGCCACCAGGAATGATTTGGTCTTTCAAGTATGAGTAAATTTGGCTATACCTAGAGGATTCATGGCTTACAATGGTACACAAAATTTGGGGTTTAGGGGAATCATAGTCCACAAAAGGGTGTTCTTCCACCAGAAATTCATAGAAAAATTGATGTTTCTCTAATTGTAGCATTGAAGCCAATGTAGACATAGCATCAAATGCCTTGTTTTCCACCCTTGGAACTTGTTGAAAGGTGAAAAAGATGAAGTATTTCTTTAGGTCATCAACCATCCTTTTTTAGGGAAACAAATTTTCATGCTTTATCTGATATTGACATTAACTTGATTTACTATCAACTAGGAATCACCATATATGTGCAGCTCTACAATTTTCCACTCAATAGTCAACTTTAACCTATTAACCAAGGCTTCATATTTTGCAATATTATTAGTGTATGGAAACATCATCTTGTAAGCCTTGGGAATTTTGTACCCTTGTAGAGTGATCTATAGCACACTAGCGCCTAACCCTTGCTGATTAAAATATCCACAAAAAAACATTTTTGACAAGTGTTTTGTTAAGTGCGATATAGATTCATTTGGGAATGCAAATGTTAACGACCTTGTATCTTGAAGTGGTGCATCTTTGAGTTTATCATCTATTACCTAACCCTTGATAGATTTATGATCAACATACTCAATGTTGAATTCACTGAGAATCATAACCCATTTTTCCAGTCTACCTGTGAGAGTCACCTTATTTAACAAATATTTCAATGGATCAATCTTTGCAATCAATTTTACTGAGAGTGTGAGCATGTAATGTCTAAATTTTTGAGATGCAACAAAAATGAAAAGAAATTTTTCTTATAGAAGATTTAGACAGTGTGTCATCTATGTACTCTTCCATATTTTTATGCATCATGTCATGAAAAATAGTGGTCATGGCCTGTTCATATGTAACACTAGAATTTTTGTCTAGATTCTCAAGTGAGGTAGCCCAAGCACATGTGAAAGTTGTTTTTTCTTGATCTTATGGTATTATTTTGATTTGGTTATACCCTAATAAGCTGCACATTAGGGAGTACATATCCTATCCAAATGTAAGGTCGATAATCAAATCTATGTTTGGAAGTAGAAAGTCATCTTTTGGACATGCCCAATTCAAATATCTAAGGTCTGTACATACTTAGATTGAATTATCTTGTTTAGAAAAAGGTATAATGTTTGAAATCCATAAAAAATAATTAATGGACCTTATGAAACTAGCTTTTAGCATCTTTTCTAATTCAGCCTTGAACAATAAGGTGATGTGCAGATGCATTTTTCTTAATTTTTTCTTCAGTAGTTTCACCGCTAGAGTTATAGATAGGTGATGCATAATAGGATTTGTGTCCAGTCATGACATGTCTAAATAAGACTAGACAATGTTAATCTTTATATCTATGAAGAATTTGATGAGCTATTGTTTTTTATCTTTTTCTAGCAATTGGGCTAGTTGTATAAGTTGAGGTGATTATATTGTGCCAAAGTTGACTGGTTGTGTAGGCTTTATAAGCATGGACTAGAAGTGTTCTGGTAAGACATAAATTTTCCCATCCTCCAATGCCTATAGGAGGTTTTCACCATTGGATATGCCATTTATTTTTACTATTTCAGGGTCTGACACTACCACAATGTGGTTTTCACTGCCATACCTCTTTTTGTTTTTATTTTTCATTTTCTGACTGAGAAACTTGATGTCATCCACTGCCATGTTTACTCTCATTATACTAGTGGAAGAAGGGATTGGTTAGACAACATCTAGATAGAAAGCCAAGGTTTATTCAATGGAAAATGATGGTAAATTAATAGGTTCACTCGGGTTCCATTCAATTAGTTTAGGATGCTTCAAGCACAAGGAGTTAATTAGAGGGTTCTAAAGAAAGCACCATGTTGTCGTGATCAACACTTTTGACCAATAAGAGAAGGTCTAATATGTTACTCTCTAAATAAATATCTATACCACGAAGCATCCTAACATTTTTATCAGAGTTTTTGTTGGTATTGTGTGAACCTAATCCATGTGACCTAACATTAGATCATTTACCTTCCTCAAGTATGATTCCCCTATTGGGATTAAATACAAATCTCAGACATAAAATATCATTAGATCTTAGTGCTAGTCTAGTCATGACATTAGAATGTTTCCCACCCTCTTCAGATTTTTCACTAGTATTTGATGGAAGGATTGTCATAGACCTTACATTTGATCTTTCTCCTCATTCATGATGAGGTGCATAATTTTGTATCATATCCACTTCTATATCAATTGTAACATCATAGAGGGAGTCCCATTCATACTCATGTGAATCAATTTTACTATCCTCATATCTATTCAAGAAATGGGCTAGGGTCATAGGTGTCTCTTCTTCCTCCTTAGTAAGGGTTTCTTCTTGTTAATGTTCTTCTTCTCATTGAGTTATTTGTTGAAGTACATAAGTCTCTTCCTAAATAACATAGTGAGGCATATCAAGAATATGGGTAACTATACCCAGATACCCCCAGTTAGGATGTCTTTTCTCCTGTCCATTTTCTATATCTAAGCCTATTTCATTCTCTCTTTTTTTGATGATCAAAATTTTGTTGAATCATCGATGCTTCTTCATCTAGTTGATTTGGTTCAAAGGGATCCCTAGGTGGGTTTAGGAGATAGGGTTCCCCTTGATAATTAGGATTCTCTACCTATATATGTAGCAACCTTTCAAAGATCATGTGTATTATCTCCAATTTTTCTCTAGATTCATCATTAGAGTCTTCATCTCGATCAAATATAGGACCTTGTTTAGATGATGGGTTAAACCTTTCTCGTGGTTCCCCAGCCCTATTTTTTCTTTTTAAATCCAAAAATCTATATGTATTGGCTCAAAAGGTCCCTTGTCATCTTCTCCAATGGGTCCCTTTGCTTTATATTTCATTTTATTCATGAAATCATATCCCTTACCATATTTTTCTAGGGATATATCCACATGTTTTACCTCTTGGTCATGTTCTTCTCTTCTATATAGAAATGCAAGGATAACTTTTTCCTCATTTTCCTCTTCATGAGATACATTAGCCTTTACAAATCTTTTTCCTTAATGAATAGTTACACCATTATACTACAGGGTTGAAAGGATGTTGATGGTTTCCCATAGGACCGGGGTGATATAGGGAGATTTTCCAAAGAAGGCAGTAAGTCCAATCTATACTCTCCCATTCATGTATCTTTGAGTTTCATCTTCTCCTCAAAGATTTTCATGAGAGACTATCTGTTATTCTCAGCTAGTTGATTTAAGGAGGCTTCTTTATTGTAGGGGACCATTCTCTCTATTATATTCAGTATGTTGTAGAAGTAGCTCATATTTGCTAGTATATTAGAAGTAGCTCACATCTGCTAGTATATCTTTTCCCTTAATGAATAGTTAGACCATTGTACTATTGGGTTGAAAGGATGTTGATGGTTTCCCATAGGACCAGGGTGATATAGAGAGATTTTCCAAAGAAGGCAGTAAGTCCAATCTATACTCTCCCATTCATGTCTCTTTGAGTTTCATCTTCTCCTCAAAGATTTTCATGAGGGACTGTCTGTTATTCTCAGCTAGTTGATTTAAGGAGGCTTCTATATTGTAGGGGACCATTCTCTCTATTGTATTCAGTATGTTGTAGAAGTAGCTCACATCTACTAGTATATTTATTTCTACTCTATTATATGGACACTTTATACACTCATGATATGTTGATGGAACAAATGTTATATCATGGATCCAAGGCCTTCCCAATAAGATTTTATAGGTGAGAGGAAGATCTAACACTTGAAAAATCATGTCTCTTTTGATTGGTCCTACTTTGATGAGTAACACAAATCCCTTTGATGATCACTATTATTCATCATATATTTTGATGGTTATTTTCCTTCAAGGATCAATAGCATGCTCTAAGAAGCCTAATGCATTAACCAAGTTGAAAGTACAAATATTCAAACCAATGCCTCCATCTATCAAGATGTGTTTGACTTGTTATTTATGAATGAGAACCTCAATGTGTAAGAATTGATTATGTGGATGGTTAAAAGATTTTTCATCTTCCTCTAAGAAAGACAAGTAATGTTGCAAGGTTATGTGACCAACCATGGATTGGAACTGATCAACATAAAGGTCATTTGGCACATTAGCAACCAACAATACTTTTTCTAGGATATCTTTATGTGTGGGAGATATTTTCATCATCTCAAAGATCAAAATTATGTCTAGGTTAGTTTCAATTGGTCCACTAGGCTATAATTGGTTGATAAATATTTTGATGCTGATTGTTTTGACACACTTCATTTTCATGTCATGGTAGTAGGTTTCTTGGAAGAGGAGAATGAGCCTACCCCTTTGAGAGTGACTTTTCTTGGCCTTAGGTAATTGCATTGGATGATTCTACTTTTTGTTTGTCCTTGATTACAATCATGTTAATGGATTGACTGGATGTTTCAACCATGCTTATCACATTATCATTGTTGGCATAGGTATAGTTTACCTTAGTGTCCTTTCCATTTTATGACTCTCCTTTCTCGTAGGAGGGAAGAGGTTTCTTAAATGATTTTTTATCATTGTTAGAATGAAGACTATCAATAGTAATGGTTTCATTATCGATAAGGTCTTGGATAACATGCTTAAACTTCATGCATGTGTTGGTTAGATGTCCTTTTTTGTAATGGTAATCACAATAATGGTTTTCATTCCACCACTTGGGCTTCAATTCTAGTTCCCATAGTTTTGAGTTATCTGGAAAGGTAATGATTTTGTTAGCCATCAATGTTTTTAAAGTAGCGTCAAGGGGTTCTCTGAGAAGAGTGAAATCACACTTAGGTTTAGGTACCCATGGTTCTTTGTCTTTGTTGGAGTCTGAGTTCACTCTTGGAGCAAGTGAGATATTTTGATTATTCTTAGTAGCTTGAATGCTACTAGATAGATTGAAGATTGGTTCCTTTGGTTTTATGTTGGTTGTACCAACTACCCCATCATTGACCGCATCTTTTGTTTTGTTCCAGTACTTGTTATTATCCTTGTTATGGTTTTTGTTGGAATTATTTGACTTATTATCTTTATGCAAGATGATTTATCCTTTCTTGACAAGGATGTCCTCAATCCGAATAACACTTTCCACCAACTTGTCAAAGGTGGGGGTGGGTCTGCATTTGTAGTGGGAAGTTCATTTCTGGTACGAGGGTGTTGATAAAGATGTCAATTTTCTCCATCTTGAGAATTTTCCTTGGGTGTTGCACAAAGATTCTTCTCCATCTTTAGAGGAAGGTGATGAAAGGCTCACCACTTTGTTTTTTTGTGTTACATAAATCAAGCATGGTGATCATATGTTGGATGTTGTAAGAGTATTTTTGCAGAACCTTTTGAAAAGTTTATCAAATTTTTGGATTCTTGGTGCGAGTTCTGGATTCATAGTTTGTCCACCAAGACTCCTAGGGAAGAGTCTCATAAGATAGGTCTGTTCATGCGTGAATTCCATAATAAGAGTGAAAAAACTCCTTACATGATCTTGGGGGTCATCATTCCATAGTATTTATTGTATTTAAAAATTTCTACTTTGGGAGGAAATGGTAGCATGTACAAATTTCTATCAAATGGGAACAAACATATAGACTCAAGGGAGTACTTGCTGGAAGCTTGTTATTTTTATTTCTTCAATTCTTGGAGTTCACATCGCATGTCCCACAATTTTTTATTTAGAATTGTTATAGAGGACTCTTCTTCTCATTGTATTAATCTTTCCATGTTGAAATTTACAAGTAGTTTTACTATCATTGATGCAAGATGCATAAAACACTTGTCTTAGTCTTGCTGAAGGAGTATTTGCATCATTTTCTAGAAATGTTTGTTTTTTTCAAATTTCTTCATTTCTTCCTTAGTGGGTTCCTTAATACATTCCTTAGTATGTTCTGCATTGTCTGATGAATAGCTGTCCCTATGATGGCTATGATACCCTTGACTAGATCCCCAATTATATCCCAACATGCTCGGTTTGGTATATTTAGTGCTTGAGGATTGATGAGGAGTTGTTGATATTGATTTTGATTTGGATTTGGATCTTGACTTTGGTTTGTGGTGCATTGATGGCTCAGTAATAGAAGCATCTATGGTCTTTCCTTTTGAATCAACTCTCTATTTTTTACCTCTAATTTGCACTAGCATGAAATATCATGGTGACTAAGAGCTAGGAGCAGAAGACAAAATTAGGTCTATATGCTAGTTGTCAAAGCAATGATGTGGCTCACGTAGCGGAAATAATTTATTGTTTGAAGATTTGTTTGAGTTTGAACAAGGTGAAAGCTATCAAAATTAAGGCTTTAATGCCTAGGTAACTGATACTTGTGAGAAAGTTGATTGTGTTTGATGGATGGAAAGAGATTAAGACTTGTCAAAGCATCTAATAACTGAGATGAAGAACTAGAAGATGAAGATTTACTCTTGAAAATGGTACACAATAGATATATCAAAGCAAGATAGACAAGAATCTTAATTGGATAAGTAAACCGAAGATTAGACTGATGATTCAACTGGTCAATTTTTTCTCTCTTGGTGTCATTTGACAAAACCTGATACGATAGAAGATTGGGATCTTATGATGATTCTTAGCGAGTTATAAAATAGAATACTGGTGTCGTACGATAAAAAAAAAATTATCGTATGATGAAATGCTTTGAAAAATGATAAATCCTAATTGAATAGTTTTCCACTTGATTTTTTTTGGAAATTTTGGACAAGTTCGATTGTTTGCACTTGGAATTTTGATAGGGTTGAATCATGTTTAGGAAATTTTTATCAATTTTTATAGTGTAATATAAACACATCTAACGTACATGTAACCCTTGCTTGTAAACTTAGGTACTATACATTCCAAAGCTAATCAGAATGCAACCATTGCCAACCACACAATGGGCTAACAATGTTGTATTATCTAACTCCAAATACTAATGACGACATGATATGAAAAGTTTCTTGGGGAGGTTACTATCCTCCTTACACTTGGAATATTACACTTTCGGGGGTAAGCTAGGTAGCTTCTACTCTAAGGGATCTAGTAAGTGTTAAGAATGGGAACACTAAGAGGGGGGGTGAGTAAATGTTCTACAATTAATGTTTTTCTGCTTCTTTAAACTTATCTCAATTACTTAAGTACTGAAATGAATAGTAAATCAAATGAAACATTCAACCATAACACATAACACAAGATATGTTTACAAGGAAACCTTGGCCAGAGAAAAACCCTGGTGGGAATTAATACCAATGAATAATTGTACTAATCTTATGAATCTGTCAATGTTCCTTTTCCTTGTTAGGAGTAGTCATTACAAAGCTGAGTACAATGACTCAGTTAAGATTCTGATAGAACAAACCCTATTATGGGTTGAAGGCTCATTTCCAGATGAAGAAGGCTACAACCTCCTGGTTATCAGATACACACTATATATGGAATGGTGAACTGCTTCTTTGACACTGTTGTCTGATCAGTTCCTTTTGTGTGTTGTTACTCTAACTTCTTCTAGAGCTTTATCTCATACTAATTGAACTCACATACTTCTACTCTTCTAAATATCTTCAATACTCTATATTCTCTCATCATATGCAAATACAAAAGTGCATGTCATATATATACATGTTGAATGGGCACAACCAAAACTAACTACTGTGTCGGCCTAAACCTAACACATACAATGCTTCCAAATTAATTGGCTCAAGCGTGTTTACATAAAATGTTATTAACATTTTTACATCACTATTACAATAGGTGCATATCCTTTTCAAAACAAAATGATACATACTAAACAAAAAAGTATATGTCAATTGCATGCTCTATTCTGTTTTGTCACTTATCTGCCAGTGTCACTTAGACTTGTTGTAACTTATCCATACTATCAAATTTGAGCATGCATTATTAGACTTAGCATATTAGAATACTCAAAATATTATATCCAAGGGCACATACCAAAACTCAGTCATACACACGTGCATTGATGCTCTGATCATCAGGTGCTTCTCTATCTGCTTTGTATTCTATACTTAGCCAAATTATGGTCTTCCAAGTTAGTGCGCTGACTACAAAATTCATATGACTTTGTTGCCATAATGACAACACAAAACTTAGTCATATAATCTAGTAAAGTCAACTTTCCAACAATCTCCCCCTTTTTCATTAATGGTAACAAAGGAATATGGCAAAGTTGCTAAACTTAACTTACACAAAAAAGTTGCTATCAATCTGTACATCATATATTCTTCTTCTTTATACACTACTATCTCCTTTAGTATATACTACTCCCTCTTTGACATTAATTACAAAGGTTCTCAAAAGTAGGAAATCTTTACGTACTTACATAGAAAATACATTGGGGTATGCAATTTGAAGGTTCTTGATTTCTTGCTGCCAAAAAACCTTGAGTGCATCAACTGTCTAAAGATGGGCGCATAATGCATATGTGAGATTTTTCATATTTTCTAAATCTATGCAAGGACCTTGATCATATGTTATAATTATGGAATCTATCTACTTGATGTTCTGATTCAGTTTTTCTAGTGAAGGCGCTAGTGCATGTCTTAGTTGTGCTTGTCTAGCCCTTATCTTTGCAATCTCTTTTTCTGCCTTGTCAATTTTATCTTACTATCCTTGATCAACATTATTGCACATATTAATGTCTTGGGAGGGATATTCCACTGATTTTCTTACAACTGCCATCAGATATTCTGCTTCCTGAATCTTTTTAGAGATGTATGCAATGAGTTTGTCCTTATTCATGCAATCAACAATTATCTTCCTTCCTTTTTCTGCTAACTCTTTCAGCATTGCTTGACAAATCTTTAGAGAATTAAGGTCAAGTGAGAAATTTCTTATCAACCCATTTAGCCTTCTCTTGATATATTTCTCTTCTACAATTTTTGATGTTGATTCTTCTAGACTTGATAAATTTACTTTGAAGCTTGATAGGATGTTGCTAACATCATCTACTGAATGAACACTTATCACTTTCTTATCCTCAGGCATTAAATTTTTCAATATGCTAACTGATTCAAAAAATAAAGGATTCCT
Organism: Chamaecyparis obtusa; assembly: GCA_027943335.1. NCBI lineage: Eukaryota > Viridiplantae > Streptophyta > Pinopsida > Cupressales > Cupressaceae > Chamaecyparis > Chamaecyparis obtusa. The sequence goes on from BSBK01002030.1 coordinate 105,428, forward strand.
CATTACTTGTTTTTCTTTGGCTTTCTCCATAACCAATACACTTTATTGCTTCATCAGATCTTCTTCTCCCCATGAGTCTAGGCTTGTTGTATCAGGTGTCAAACTTGACAACAATGATATAGATGACTTAGGAGTAAGAAGTGTGCTTTGACTTACATCCATGAATTCACTCTTCATCTTCATTGGGATCTCAACAAAAGGCTCTTCTTTAGGTTCATCTTCCTTCTCTTCTTCCTATCCTGTTATGTCTTCAATTTAGACTTGTTCTTGTTGTATAGGTGTTTCTTCACCACATAAGATCTCAGCCTATTTAGTACTTACAAAGGCTTCTTCAAACTTATCTATATCTTTACCTATCGCCACCATGGATATTTCAACATTATCAATCACAATTATTTCATCCTTAGCTTCAGCCTTGGGTACATAACCCTATGGACCTATCATAGGTGCATTTGGGATCTCAGATTATTTTTCTTTCTCGGAGGGAACTTGGGTTGCGGGTGCAATAGGAGGGTACATGTTTCTATCCAAAAACACTTTTTCAAATGCTTTCTATGTCTCCTTTGCAACCAACTCATAGTCTTTGTTCATTATTTGTAGAGTTCTGATTTTTGTTCTTAGATGTGGTTTACCCAATCTAACAGTAATATCTTTTCTTCCAGTGAACACACAAGGAGGTTGTTATCTAATCTCTTTTCTCTTATTGGCATATCATCTTCAATAGCTTGTCTTTTCAAAGAGTCAAGTATGTTCCATACTTGATCAGGAATGACTATCTTAAGTTCCAAGACTAAATTTTTGAACTTAATCATATGCTTGATAATCATAGAATGGTTTTCTGACTTATCAATGTCATGATATTTATCATAGAACTTTTCTATCTGATCTATCCTTTCTTCATCAACAACTCTAGCTCTCAAGACTTCTAAAATTGGTATGAATCCTACCTCATGAGATGCTTGAGTGTTCTTTCATTTGCTTCTAGTTTTCCTTCAGGATGGGTGGCTTGCACCGATCTATTTCTTCCTTCTAGACATCTTGCTTGGCTCAAGAGGTGGAGTGGACTCCAGATTAACTATAGGTGTGGGCACGGAGGTGTTGACATTAGTCTTTTTCTTCTTCTCCTTCTAATCATTAGATTTTTATATTTTGATTTTAGCAGTTGAGGGTGCACTCTCAAGTTGCATAGAAATCTTGGCTTCCCTTGCTTTATCTAAGTCTGCTTGGGTAACACCATGAATTTCCAAAAATTTTGAGGTAATTCTAGATGCTTTCCTCTTTTTCACAACACTGTATAAGACAGAATCAACTTATCTTGTCTTCTCTTCATAAGTTCCCCATCTAGGTTCATTAGGATCCTTAGGCACTGATAGGAGGACTTGTGCATAGCCTTCCAAAATGTGCTCATCAACTTCATATCTAAGTGGATGAATCCACTTTGTCCTAGGCTCAACTGCTTCCATACATGTAGTGTCTCTTTCCACCATGAAGAAAATGTTGTCCTTGTATTTCTCCACTATCTTCTTAGGTATCCTATACCTTCTCTACATCTTAATTTTGAATGTTTTAATCTCCAATTCCATGTAATCCTTTAAGGTTCTCTCTGATGTTGCCTTAAATGAAATTTGAGGCAATGTAGGAATTCTCTTGTCAAGATAGAGATTAGAAACTTTACCAACTATATGAAAGTACATGTAGATGATCAATGACTCGAATCTGAATATTTTTCTCTTATCATGTTGTATGGCTCTTATGTTGTCTAATAAGTGTGCCCACAGGATCTCACAGAGGTTAAACTCTCCATTTTATTTTACTATCCTTATAGCCACTAGAATTGTAGCTGCGAATACACTGTTCACTCCATTTGCATGCTGGAACTTGTATCCTATGATCATAGCCATGAGTTTTATGTCTTTCTCCTTAATGGGTTCAATATTCATGTCGTGCTTATCACTTTTGGACTTACATGCTTTCTCAACCTGTTTCCTAACATCTTTAACAGATGGAAGAATGGCGTCAATTTTAGAAAGTCTGGTCATCTCATGAATGAGATTAGTTTTTATGTGAACAGGGACTTCTCCAATCCAGAACAAGTCATCATGAATCCTACTAAGCAATATTTTAATCTAATTTGACTCATATAATTCATACGCAGTTGCATACTCAATGATAGGGTTGTTTGTGAAGTGTGTGAATTCATCCTTGAAAGTGAAGTCTGGATTAACCATTGATTCAATGTGTGACCTTATCCTGTCTAATCTTACAGGCTCCTTACAATAGATGTAAGCACAAATAGCTTCAACATGCATAACTCCCATTAGAGTTCTAGAAAATGCTCCTTCTAAATCATATAGCACTGACTTAAATGGATGCTTCTTGAATACATATCTTTTCCTTTCTGTGACATCAAAGACTACTCGAGTTTCCATTACTTACTTGCTTTAATGCTTAAGTAGGGTTCCAAAGGGTTTCTGAAATGACTCATCTGCGATAGGGTTCTACAACACTTTTAACACTTCTTTGCTGATGAAACAACTTTAATCCTTCAATACTTTCTACTATGATCTCTTGTGCTCTCCAAAGGCTTGATCTCGAATGCAAAAGTGAAGATAATAGATCTCTGGTGACTTATAAATCAAATTTCTATAATTAATGCTTGCTACGTTAACACGAGTTGCAACCGTGAATTCCATTTTCATTCTTGCTGATAGTCAGGCTATGTGATCTTGCATACTGGATCAACTAGTAACCAAATAACTAAAACCAAAGGCGCATACTCTGAGGGTGAGTATACAAGCTGTGCAGGGGTCTAGAGCTTATCTAGCTCCCCCTATGACCATGAGAGTCATTTATCCAGAAGTAGAAGGTGTGTCCATTGTAGATGCATACACTACTTTTTTAGCAACATTATCTTTCTTTACTTTCATCCAAATCTTGCTCGCATCTTTTGTAGCTTCCACAAACTTGACTTCTCCAAATTCATCCAATATTGATCCTTGAGACTTATTAGGTCTTTCTTGTCTTTGCGCTTGTGATCTGCAAAAATTTGAGATGTGTCCAATCTTGTTACAAGAGTAATAAATAACTAGAGGCCTTGTATTCCTAGGCGCATTGATGTGAGTTACCATACTGCATTGTCTAGATGTGTGACCATTGTAATTGCATATCTAACATGTGATGTTATGAGGAATTCTAGAATTTTGTTGTGGTTGATTTCTCTGATTGTGTTGTGTCTGAATTCTTTGATTTGATCTACAATTCATATCTCTATGACCAAATTTTTTGCATGAATAACAATAACCATTGAAAGGTCTTACCTCTTTACAATATATTGCTACACGTCCATGCTTGTTACAGGAATAACAAGTTCTATTTACTGGCTTGCATTCATCTTGTTAGTGATTTTTCTTCTACCCTTTGATTCTAAAAGAGACAATAAGAACCAAAAATGGGTTATTTATTTGATTAGCATGAATCTACATCTTCCTGCAAACCGAGGAAAAGAAAAGACTAATGTTGACAAGGTCTACAAACCTTCTACACTTTGAGCTCCACACACTCAAGTGGGTGTACCTAATTCAAACATGAATCTGCATTTATGATAACTTCTTTATGACACTACCTCAACTTATGCAGACAAAGAAAGTGGATAGTTCTTAGAACTGTAAGATACGAGAGTAACCACTCAACCAGTCTCATGCAAGATCCCTATTTCATAAGTGTTCCAAGGACAAGGAAAATGGCACAGGTGACAAGCATAAATCCTTCTTCTCTTTGAGTTCGAGACTCGAGTAGGCAGGCTAACCTAGGATTCATTCTTCAAAGAATCACCAATTTCATTGTATTCTGCAAATATAAACTATTGACATTACATGCTCTTCAGACAAAAAAAAAAAGTTCAATGATTTTAGGTTTGACGATGCAAGATGCAAAAAACAAGCAATGACCAGTGCCTTATTTGTTGGGCAATAGAGTCAAATGAATGCATATCCCCTGAAACTCTCTAACTCTAAACACATGAAACTCAAATGAAATGCCTTACAAATCATTCTCTCACTCCTCTACCCAGACACCCGATTCATACGCATTGTTAAATTCTCAAAATTGTGCCAAAGATTTATTCACTCCTTGAGAGAAACTAAGAACACAAATTCACAGTTACCTTATAACCAGTATATTAGAGTGCCTTACAAACTAATACACAAGAAATTAAACCAATACACATGAAGACATCACAAATACAGGATTGGGATTCCATTATTTTTCATTAAAAATCTTCTGGTTCAACACAATCACAAAACCATGAGAACCACAAAAATAAGGGCTCAAAAGCCAGAATACTGCCTCTGCAGTGATTATTCCATCATCCTTTTAAAAATGAAGAAAAAACTGAGATATAGGAGAATGTCGTCAATTAGAGCCAACAGACAGCTGTCCATTTTTTGCACAAAATATCTCCAAGTTTTCCCTCAAATTTGATCTGTAACTGATCTTCAAAACTAATTCACATGCCTGCAATCATGTCCCAATAAACTTGATTTTGATCTCAAAATTATAACCCTTACTACTCTGTCCCACTAAGCTGAAACTGAAAACAATGATTTCCATCTGATTCGTTATGTCTTGCCATTTCTGAAAACATACTATATGCCTACATTTGGGTAAAAAATGAATCACCGGGCATTAAATCTCTGAACAGGCCCTATCATTTAAATTTTTGAAATTATCTCCTAAGTCTCGACTATGTCACATTTTAAATCCTTTTGAATCTTTTAAATCTTTTGGAATTTTAAATCTGACCTTTTATCCTCAGACTTGACCAGAATGTGACAAGTGTCACAATTTGATTAGCTGCTCAAACTAACCTTGGCCTTGACCTTTGGTTGGGAGATTAGCGAATGCACTCATTCTCTAGATCTCTAGATGATGTTTTTAACCACTGTCAAACTTGGAGATTGGGCGAATGGCTTTGTCTCTAAATCTTGGAATAGATCTTTAACCCTGAGTTAAATCTAGAGAATGGGTGAAATCCTTTAGTCTCCTAATCTCTGAATGAACTTGTCTAACCACCAAGAATTTGGAGATCCAGCGACTAAGCAATTCTTTGAATCTCCAGATGTTAGTCACTAACCGCCAGGGATCTAGAGAACTAGCGACCAAGAATTCTCCTATTCTCCAGATGTTAGCCCTCTAACTGTCAGCATTTGACAAACACGCGACCACGATCATTCTCCAGTTCTCCAGATTTTGTTCTTAATCACTAGCCTATCACAAGATTGAGCGAATGGTTGCCACGTGTCTACTTTGTGCATGTCACCTCGTCGCATGTCTGCAAAATTAGCTTACCTGTGAGCCATCCAGCACACTTCTGGAGGCAACCTCCAAGTGCTCGCATGTGCAGAGCCTCCTACTCTTTCATCTACCTCATATGTGTGCAACATTCCTTTTAAACATTTCAAAGTTCCATTTCAGGAGCAATGTGGGATAAATCATTTGGAGTGTTTTAAAGACTTATTCAAAAAATTTCCTTAGTGCCCAGCTGGCACGCACTCTAAGGTGGACCCACAAGGTAGAGGCTTACACTATCCTCTCTTCCTTCTTTACTTTACACTTATATTGAGTGCGAATGTATTTAAACACCACAAAAACCCAAACAGGGTGCATGTGGGATAAAAGTTCGGAAGCATTGGTGATTTTTTATTTCTAACAATACTCATAGGACCATAACTTTCAATTTTTAAATTGGGTTTTTTTGAAATTTTTTTTGTAGAGGGCACACATGGTCATCTCAAACATATGTAAAATTCAGCCCAACCCAGTTTGTATTTTTTGAGATATGGTTAAAAATGTGAATGGCTATAGATTTTTTCCTTTTGTGTCCCCAATTTCCACTTGGCTTTCAAAAAACATTAAGATCATTTGGACAAATACATGGCTACATATTATCACAATATTGTAGAAGGATATCCCTTGATGATTTATGAATCAATTTTAATTTGCCTCCAAAGTTGACCTCTTGATAACAATGACCCAGCACACTCTGTTAATCTCAATAATAATATCAAATTGGAAGCACTTGTGAGAGGATAAACACAATCAAACTCCATATTTACCCTCTATTTATCAAGATGTAATCGCTTGATGAAAATAGAACCGCACTTCATCAAGAATGCAAACACATTATTCAATTCACAGTGCCTTTGCAGACTTGACCAGTAACACTGACTAGCATCTGGGAGCGGCTTTAAAGACTAACCAAATGGCCTCACAAGAACACACCACGAGGAAGATAAGTTCACCTCCAACATATAAACATATCTACCAAAGGAGAAATCATGAAAAGACACAAGCAAAAAGATTCAACTAACCAAACATGGCCACTCAGAAAATTGAAACCTTTCGCACTGCCAAAATCACACAAGTCACCTCTGGAATTGGCTTTAAAAGCTCACCCACTGAGATCTTCGGGACTCGACAACTTGGGAATTGATTAATCTCCACACAAGGTTCACGAATTCATAATCAATGACCCTGAAAGATCAAGTGGCCGATTACAATCAAACACCAAAGTCATCATGTTAATAATATTCAGGATAAAATGTAGTGAAATGCGCATAAATCTAATTTGGAATTGGCTTGGGAAAGTGATCAAATGGATTGGCAAAGACCTCAAAATCCTCAGGCAAGTACACTTCTAGGTCTACAATATGGAGAAACTTTCAATTTTACTTGACCTTGAACTAGGTGCAAACTAGGAGACTTCAAAGTAGGTCATTTAGAAAACTGGACAAGGCACACTCAGAGATTTTTAACAATTTGCAAATGAAATGGCTATGGAAAATAGGTCAAATGGGCACATGGGGAGCTAAAAGTTGGCATGAACACTCTTTCTCATGCCTACAGCATGATGCAATAACTTGTATGTTATGACCTATCACAGGAAAACAAATGCACTTCCTCAAAGTGGGCTACTTAGTGAAAATCAGGAAATAGGCTTTAAGCAAATTTTTGGGAACACCCTTAAATAGCCACCTCAAAAACATGTCGGAACTAAAACCTAGGACCTAAAACCTATTACATATGTCAAATGATAGGTGATAGACACCCTATCCAAGTGATGCATCATGAAACTCAATAGGCCCTCTTTTAATGCACTCAAACTAGGCATCTTTCAATGAACTTCAAAGGCACAATTCTGACACTTAGACAAATTTTAGAAATATGGACTCAAAAACATGGACTGAATTTTTGAGCTCCAACACATCTTTAGGTGGTTCTTCTTTAGCTTCATTATGATTTTCAATCTTCTTGTCTTCTGTAGATTCTTCTGGTGCTTCCATTCTTTCTTGCATTGCATTGATTTGAACTTGAGCTTCATTGTATCCAATACCACTACAATCTCCCTTTATTCTTTGTGCATAGATTTGTGAGTCTAATAGATCTGCACTTGTGTGAAATTTGTCAATATGGTTCTTGGTTTCTGTTAATTCAGATTCCATCTTTTTCTTGATGTTTTCTAACTCCAAGATTTTCATATTTTCTTGCATAAGTTCTTCATCCAACTGTTTGTTTTCTTTAATCTGTTCATCATAGGCTTCCTTATTATTAGTTAACTTTTCATCCAATTCTTCAATCTGATCCTTCAAAGACATTTTTTATTCATTTAACAGTTTGACCATTTTTCCTAAATCATTTGTTGAATAGTCTTTCAAATCTTTTCTCAATTTCTTGATGAATACTTGTGAGCCACTAACCTTCAATTTCAGTTCTTCAATTTCTTTTTCAGCTCTGTCAAGATCTTCAAGAGCTACTTCAAGATTCTTCTTCAGATGTTTCACTTTAGCTATATCCATGATCTCCTCAAGTGCTTAAACTTATCTTAGAGGACCAAAGCTCTAATACCAATTGTTAAGAATGGGAACACTGAGAGGGGGGGGGGGGTGAATTAGTGTTCTACAATTAATGTTTTTCTACTTCTTTAAACTTATCTCAATTACTTAAGTACTAAAATGAATAGTAAATCAAATGAAACATTCAACCATGACACATAACACAAGATATGTTTACAAGGAAACCTTGGCCAAAGGAAAACCCCAGTGGGAATTAATACCCATAAATAATAGTACTAATCTTATGAACATGTTAATTTTCTTTTTCCCTGTTAGGAATAGTCATTACAAAGCTGATTACAATGACTCGGTTAAGAGTCTGATAAAACAAACCTTGTTAGGGGTTGAAGGCTCACTACCAGAGCTCACTACTCAATGAAGAAGGCTACAAACTCCTAGTTATCAGATACATACTATATTTGCAATGGTAAACCGCTCCTTTGACACTGTTGTTTGATCAGTTCCTTTTGTGCATTGTTACTCTAACTTCTTCTAGATCTTTATCTCATACTAACTGAACTCGCATACTTATTCTCTTCTAAATATCTTCCATACTCTATATCTTCTCATCATATGCAAATACAAAAGTGCATGTCATAGATATACATGTTGAATGGGTGCAACCAAAACTAACTACTATGTCAGCCTAAAACCTAACACATACAACGCTTTCAAATTAATTGGCTCAAGCATGTTTACATACAATGATATTAACATGTTTACATCACTATTACAATAGGTGGATAGCCTTTTCAAAACAAAATGATACACGCTAAACAAAAAACTATCTGTCGGTTGCATGCTCTATTTTGTTCTGTCGCTTATCTGCCAGTAACACTTAGACTTGTTTTAACTTATCCATACTATCAAATTTGACCATGCATTCTTAGACTTAGCATATTAGAATACTCATAATCTTATATCCAAGGGGTCATACCAAAACTTATTCATACACACATGCGTCGATGCTCTAATCATCAGGTGCTTCTCTGTCTTCTCTGTATTCTATACTTCATCGAATTATGATCTTCCAAGTTAGTGTGCTGACTACAAAACTTCATATGACTTTGTTGCCATAATGAAAACACAAAAATTAGTCATATAATCTAGTAAAGTAAACTTACCAATAGTAAGGGCATCTATTCATAAGTATCCCTTGTAGTCCTGCAAGCGAGATTGAGGCCTATAGCCTTATAAGTAATCAAATAAGAATAGTCTCGAAAGAAGGATTGAGATCACTCATCCCTACATGTATCAAAGCATACATATGTTGGAAATATATTATGGGAAAGTGATATACTAAGAGGGGGGTGAATAAGATATCTACCAAATATTCCCTTTTGACATAAAAAAAAAACTTGCATTATATAAACATCAAATTCAATACTATAACAGATCTAACATCGTAATCATCATCCATGAAAATGAAACATAACACAATGATTTTGGTTACCCAAAAACCCTTGAAAGGTAGAACTAGGGTGGGGATGACACCCAAAAATCTTCACTAATGTAGTATTAAAGTTTGCCTGTTAGGGATACAAAGTTTGACCATAAAATAATGATGTACCCTGTGAGAGGTCTACCTTGTTAAGAGGTTTTATACTTATACAATCTACCTTGTAAAAGGATTTAAACTTACAACAAAGTAAGCACTCGGTTAAGAGATTCACTTAGGTTTTCTAAAACCACTCTATTAAGAGATTTACCTAGAATCACCTATTGGAATATCTCAGTATCTGATCCTTCGATTTGCACTATGATCCTGATAACAAATCTTCTCCTTCCAATATAGATTTGATCTCCTCTATCAAATATATCTTTGTTCTATCCTTCACTTCTTTACTCGGTCACTGAACTCTGTCTCTGATAATCAATACACTTCTCAGTTCTGCATGTATGAGATACCCTTCATACACATACTCTTCTTCTACCCTCCTTGGATACATTTTAGGGTTCAAATCTCATCTTATATAAACAATTGATTACCTCCATGATTTGAGACCTACGATTTAGATTGTCTACTTTTCCTGCTTAACCATTTCCTAATTTTAATTGGTTACATGAATTACATAGGGATTAATGATTACAATTGTAAAGCATAATCAACTCTATGATTTCCTCAACAAACAATAAATATCATGTAGATGTTGGCCAAAATGGTTTACCTAAGTGTTTGTGCTATAAAAAACACATATGTCAAATTTGGCTTACTCGACATTTGATATCTCTGGCACTTGACACTAATTATTCTTCATACCATGGTTCTTAGCACTGACATATCTACATAAATCAGCATAAACTGACTCGACTAATACTGAAGTACTCGGTGACCACTGACTTACTTGATAGTAACTACTGCTCGATAAATGTACAATATACATGACTCAGCCTATACATGATGACTCGGTCGTAGTGATGACCGACCAACATTTCCTAGAAAATGACTAAGTGTAAGACACTAATAGACAACAAAACTTAGGGATCAAAAATATTCCTCATTGACATTAGTGGCAAAAACACTTTGTCATGACATTTACATTACATTGAGTACTTTATTAATAGAAAAAAAACTTCTATAGAATACTCCCCCTAAGACTTGACTCGATCTACAAAAATTTGTTACACATATATACATAAGACTCCTTTTTTTTGTTTTGACATACAACCAAATATATACTTTTAAAAAACTAGTGTGTCATACCATTTGTTGATTCCACTATGCCATTTTTACTTTCTGCTCTTTCTTCTTTCTATAATATGATATTTTGTCTTTCCATATCATTTCGATATTATTTTCCCCTTCAATATTTTTTCATGAAATATTATTTCCCCCTTGTTTTTGTCACTTGTAATTCCTGGGGTGTAGGGGTTTTAAAGTACTTGTCCAAAAATGGTTTTTGAAGATGCATTACCATTTCCAATGCATTGTCCCAACTGGACCTTATTGACTTCAAAACCTCAGACTTTATTTCTAGCTTGGCAGCTAGCTCAATGAGGTTCTCGACAATTGAAAGATGAGGGTCTTTCTGAACTAATTCCTTTATCATGACTAACTCCCTCTGCATAACCTCTAGATTGAGGTTTTAACATTGTTTGTATAGATATTAGTCAAGCCCTTATTTTACCATAATTAGCCACCAACTCAGCTAATCTACCCTGGGCATGTAGTAACCTGGTAAAATGAATAGAGCTAGAACTTGCATCCATGCTCAATGAGTGACCTGTAGACTTTAGATCTAACCGTAGTTTGTCTATCAGAACATGATTGTCATGTGTAAATTATTCAACATTGCATAACTTTTTGTACAAAGAATGGGCATTCTGTACAACCTCTTCTAATTTTTCTATTAAGGTAGAGAGTTCTACCCATTTGACTGCAATTTCTTCAGAGATCTTATTGAGTACCTTGGTCTCAAACTTCCTTTCTGACCACTCTAACAACTTATCATTGTTGTCATCATCAGTCACCTTCTTGACAATATGTACAAGTTTCTCCAAGATAGGTGTAGAATCATTTACATCATCCATCTCAAAAGCATTAATGAAAATACCTTTAATTTCATGTAAAACCTACTTTTTTTTATGTTCCCTTCTCATCTCTTCTTGTTTTGTCTTCTTCTTCAAGAGATCTTGTAGAATTTGCATCTCCTCATAGGTCAAGTTATCAATATCCCACTTTGGAATCACTATAAATTCTTTGAGTGTCACCTGTGTGGCAGGAGATTTCTCCTTCTTTTGCGACGTCTTCCTAGGTGTGGTTGCACTCGGCATCTATATTAAAGCTTTTATTACCTCTTTCTCTTTAGGCTCTGGTTTATCTTTTTCATTCTCTTCCTTAGTCTTTTCTTTTTCTACACCTTCTACTTAAGGGCTTACCACTACTAATGAAAATTTATCTACTTGCTCCTTATGACTCTCCTCGGCTTGTTCTTCCTATTTCTCCTTGACAAGTGTAGTATCTGGTGTGATTGTCGACTAATTCTATTTTTTAGTATGAGTACTGTGTATTGTTTGTGTTTCAATTGTGACCTGATGGGGGCTCTTTGGTATTGTGTCAACAGTTGGTGTATCTAAATTCATGGATAATCTTGAACTTGAATTAATATAGGATTAGTGCATGGTAGAAACTTATTTCATACTACCTTGGCTTGTATTTGTTTTTGTATATCTTTCTCTGTCAATACATTTTTCTTTACTGGAGTATCCTCAATGATATCAACAATTGTGATCACATCCTGTGACTCACTTATTTCATCCTTTTCCTCATTCAATGGCTCAACAATATCTTCCTTATTGTCTAGTGCTACTCCACTGGATGTTCCTGCACTCGGTTGTGCACTCTTATCAACAATAAGACCAAAAATTATTTTCCATAATCTTGTGCTCTGTTGCACAATTTCTTCAACTTTGTGTTGTAAGACAGAATATGCTCAGAGCTTAGGTACAAATCTTCTTATGTACTTCTCCATATATTGCTTGATGTATTCAAGGGATAAGTCAGGCATGACTTGAGCAAATGTTCTCTCCCTTATTTTCTTTTCGGTCATCAAAGCATACTCCCAATTTTGAGCTATCCTCTTGTACAACTCATCAGGAATGTGATTACCTAATAGTAATTGTGTCATCTTGAATATACAGAGCATCTCAAGCATAGCTTGTTCTACTCTCTATTTATCTTCAATGCTTAGTTTATCAAACTTTATTTGCTTGAAACCTTCTAAGCCAACAGTGCTTGTGATGATGTGGCATATCTCATCCATAGCTATTTTTTTCCTCTGAGGTAATTCCTTCTTAATATCCTCATCAGATTCTATTTCCTCATCATCTTTCTCCAAAATCATCTTTCTTCTTGGCTTCCTCCTTACATTTCTTGGTACAACCTTAGCTTGAACTGGTTTTCTTTTCCCTGAAGTAGGGGTCTTCTTTTGTGGCTTGGTAGCTGAAACAGTCGAAGCTGTTCTAGTTCTAGGCCTAAGTACCAAGGAGGGAGTGGGCTTAGGTTTTTGAATTTTCTTCTTAATAGGCTCGACAACTGATGCCTTCTTGCCTTTCTTAACTACCATAGGATCCTCCTCTTCACTTTCTTCTCACTCACTAGTCTTGTCCTCTCCTAATCCTCGAGTCAATGCAAGAGGTGCATCTACCTCTTCTCCCTCTCCTAGCATCTTTTCCAGGTTTTTCACTATCTTATTTCTTTTCCTCTAGATGGTTGTAGATTTTAATCCCATGGTTATCTTGGATTTAGCTTCCTCATATATTCCAAATGACTTAGCTTTTCTATCTAATTTCTCTGCCAATAAGGCTGTTATAGTTGTTGTTTTTTCATCTATGTTGACTTCATAGGGTAATGGCCTTAGCCATGATACCATCTGTTCAACAACTTGTGCAAATGTGAAATCTGTATTAACTAGGAAACATATGCCTTTGTAGTACTTTTGCACTAGTGATACTGGGATCCTACTTCTTTTCCTCATTTTCTTCTTAAATTATACAAAGTATTTGTCCATTATACTCTAAAAACTTTCACCTATCTGATCAATAAAATCACTTATCTGAATGGTAAAAGATCTGTTCTTATCCCATACAACATCCCCAATAGTAGGAAAACTATTTTGTATGTAGAAAAATAGATAGAGAAGTAGAGAACTGAACTTACACATAGAATTCTTTTCTTTTCTAATGGATGTGAGGTTCTCAACAAGTTGTGTCATTTGAAGCTCAGAAAGGTCATATGTATGATCCTTCTTTACTATCTTCCAATCTTGATCTACTTCCATGCATGGGACACTATCCAACTGATTGGATTGATAAAACTTATGAGCTATCACCCTCACTTCAAAATCAATTTATGGGTCCATGATAGTTGAAATTGTCATTCCCCATTTGCTCCATACTACCTGGGTATTTTCTTGAATTTCCTCCTTACTTTGACATCTCACGGTTTTCTTTCTTGTGAGGCTAGGGTATCTAGTTACCCGGTGTATCATTTCTTTTGTAATCTTGATTGGTCCATCTTCCAGCCAAATTCTCATGTCATGTACTCAGCTTAGTACAATCTTGATCAACTCAACTTTAAATTTTGTGGGAAATCAAGAGCATGCACCAACCCTCACTTGGAACCCTTCTGGTGTTCTGGCTTCAACACCCCATTGCTACACAATTTATCATATGCTTCTCTAAGCTCATAGTCTCCAATCTCTCTGATCTTACACATATAGCATGTATGAATGTCATTGATCATTAAAACTTCAGAGGAATAGATGATAGGGAACCAATGAGATCCCCCATGATTGCATTCTCATGAATGACCTAGAATTTTTGTAGCTTACACGCATCGTTCCTCACAAGTTGAACATTAAAAATTTCCTTCCCTTTCTTCTTAACTGTAGCTGATGATGAAGATGCCATGTCTCCAAATTTAGGATTCAATTATGAAAGTGGATAACTCGAAAAATACCTTGCACAAGTGGTTCTCATATGCTTGCCAACGACACGCTATGAAGATCTCTACAAATCATACTTAGCTCAAATCACTCTAGTTAATCGCTCTAGAATTGCTTTGAAAATTTTCTCAAATTGCTGGTGAAATAAGAATAAATGGAAACTTCCTACTTTATAGACTTCAAATGGTTGGATCAGAGCTTCATTTAATGATCCATGCACTTTCTAGGTAAGATACAATTGTCTCAACACTCTCATGTCAAATCAGTTAACATAAGCTCGGTTGATTCAATAATTCAGTTCCAAATCAGTGCACATCATATCTTAGCTACCACAGGAGCTCAACAAACACTAGTGACTCAGTCACTATGGGCTAAAATATTGATGCTTGACATCAAATATACAATGTAGCTTCTTACTCAAATATGTTCTAATGCATCTTAATCTATGCAGATATGGACCTTGTCTTATCAAATGTTAGGAATTGATGTAAAATAAAGAATTATAAGATTTAGCTCCACACATACCTTCTTTATTTAGTTTGAAGTAGGGTGATCACCTTATCCATAAGATTGGGTGACCTTAGGTTCACTGGCTCCACTATTGCTAGCCTCTTCTTTCTTTTTCCATGTCTTGTTCATCTGATTTCTCATCTGCTCAACAGTTTCTTCATTCTTGATTTTCTCATTACTTAGTATATGTTCTCTACAGTCTTTCTTTAAGTGACCAATCTTATTGCATTTGTAACATACCATACTTCCATTCATCCAACTCTTGGATTTTCCTCTAAAATGTGTCTTTAAATAGTTTTCTCCAATATGACCATACTTTCCACAGTAATGACAACTATACCATGTATTGTAGTCCCAATTGTATGAATTACCTTTCTTAGGTTCCTTAGTCTATTGATTGGATGTCCACTTAGGTTTGGATTTACATTCATATGCTCTATGTGCATATTTACGATAGTTAAAATAATGTCCTTGAAATCTAGGTGATGTAGGTGGATTACTGACCTTTGTCCTCCATTCATGTGCCTGATGTCCATGCTTTTTACAGTTAAACAATATCCATTGAATTTTGGTTTAGGATTAGACTTACCAAATTTGCTTCTCCAGATGTTAGTTGTGTGTCCTAGCTTTCCACAATGAGGGCATGTCAGCTTGTTGTTCTTAGCATTCCTTTGTTCTTGACTCTTTGATGGCTCTCCTTTCTCAGTGGATGATAGGTGCTCATCATGTCCAAGTACATATGTATCACTGGATCTTCTAGGTGACCTTAACAATTATTCAAAGTATCTCACAACTTCGTTAGGCTTGTTCATCCTTTCATTAAGTTCTTTTTCAGATCTTAGTTCATTCTTTAGTTGTCTATTTTCTGATCTTAGATTTGTGATCTCTACATCTTTCCTGATTAGTTCTTGATTAGCAAGTAGCAATTGATTTACCATGTCCAGTTGATTGTTTGTCAGCCTCTACATGTCACATGTCCTTCCATCCAGTCTCAAAAATATTTGTCTTTTATCTTCTTTAGTCATTGCCTTGTCATCTTCAGCTTTCTTTTTATGTTCAACAACTTCACAAAGTCTTACCAACTATATTTCTTGTTCTCTTTTCAGATTTTTGATGTCCTTATTTAGTAATTTATTTTTATCCAGTAGTTCTTTTATAGCTTTGTCACTTTCAATAGAGTTACCACTATAAAATAGTCCTTTAGTATCCTCTTCTTGGTATTTAGTTTCATTTTGTTGTATTTCTATTTCTTTTCTTCTACTTAAATATTTCTTCAGTTCACCTCTGGCTGCTTCAAGTTTTTGTAATGCAAGATGAATGTCAATCTTCTAATTCTCTATGATCTTTCCCAACTTGTAAACCTCCATCTCAAGATCTTTTTCTCACAAGTGATTAGACTTCTTTAAGAGACTTAGCTCTAATACCAATTGTTGGAAATCTAATGTGGGAAAGTGATATACTAAGAGGGGGGGGGGCCTGAATCAGATATCTACCAAATATTCCATTTTGACATAAACTAACTTGCATAATATAAACATCAAATTCAATATTGTAACAGATCTAACATCCTAATCATCATCCATGAAAATGAAACATAACACAATGATTTTGGTTACCCAGAAACCCTTGAAAGGTAAAACTGGGGTGGGGATGACACCCACAAATCTTCACTACTGCAGTATTAAAGTTTTCCTATTAGAGCTACAAAGTTTGACCATAAAATAATGATCTACCCTATGAGGGGTCTACCATGTTAAGAGATTTTAGACTTATACAATCTACCTTGTAAAAGGATTTAAACTTACAACAAAGTAAGCACTCAGTTAAGAGATTTCCTTAGGTCTGCTAAAACCACTCTATTAAGAGATTTACCCTAATTAACCTATTAGAATATCTCAGTACCCGATCCTTCGGTCTGCACTATGATGCTAATAACAGATCTTCTCCTTCCAATATAGATTTGATCTCCTCTATCAAATATATATTTTTTTTGTCCTTCACTGCTTTACTCGGTCACTGAACTCTATCTTTGATAATCAATACACTTATCAGTTATGCATGTATGAGATACCCTTCATACTCATACTCTTCTGGTAGTCTCCCTAGATACATTTTAGGGTTTGAATCTCATCTTATATAAACAATTGATTACCTCCATGATTTGAGATCTACGATATGGATTGTCTACTTTTGTTGCTTAACCATTTCCTAATTCTGATTGGTTACATGAATTACATAGGGATTAATGATTACAATTGTAAAGCATAATAAACTTTGTGATTTCCTCAATAAATAATAAATATCATGTAGATGTTGGCCAAAATGGTTTACCTAAGTGTTTGTACCATAACAAACACATATGTGAAATCTAGCTTACTCGGCATTTGATATCTCTGGCACTCAGCACTGACTGTTCTTTATACCCTAGTGCTCAACACTGACATATCTACATAACTTGGCATAAACTGACTCAGTTAATACTGAAGTACTCGGTGGTACTCAGTGACCACTGACTTACTCGACAATAACTACTGCTTGATAAATGTACAATATACATAACTCAGCCTATACATGATGACTCGGTCACAGTGATGACCAACCAACATTGCCTAGAAAATGACTAAGTGTAAGACACTAATAGACAAAAAAACTTAGGGATCAACAACATAAATGTAGAAATAGGCACGTCCTCTGAGACTTTAATCTCAAAAAGGAATTTTGATTATAGTGGGTTGTAAGGGCTATTTTTTCCTTGTCCACACTTGGGTCATTCTTGGGAGATTTTTACCTCAACCAACAGGCCCTCTAAAGGTGATGCATAAAGGAAATGGATAAAAAGAAATAGGGTAGGATTCTGATTTTCCCTCAAGGGAAAAGAGCATAATTTCCTTCTATTTTTTGCTTCTCCCAAACACACAAGACACACCTTCATTCACCATAAGATTTTCTTTGTAAGTGATGGATTTTCACATGTCTAGGTTTCTAATTTTCCCAAGAGGGAAAATAGAATACTCCCCTATTTCTTTACAAATTAAGTACAAATGAAAATCTCCCTAAATAGTTAAATGCCTAATAAAATGAATTAAATAGGCACAATGTATAGTTGAACTAATTAGGCATCCTACAAGGTGATTTTTTACTAGTTATTGATGCTAAGTCTTTGACAATCATCCTGCAACCAAAACTAATTTATTAGTCTTTCAAAACAAGTCAATAATGATAACTTGGGTAAGTGATTATTCTTCAAATGTTCTGCAAGAAATAGTTAGGCTATTGAAATGATCAAGAAAAGAGAAAACAAAAACTCATAAGTTGTTTATGTTGGTTCCTCAAACGGGACTTTATGCTTTTGGTAGAAACCAATACATCTATAGATTTTAAGGATGGGTTAGATCTAAATATTGAGTTCTAAGATGATTGGACCAACTATAGGGACAAGACTGCCCTCCACACTTCTGGCTCTACAAAACCAAGGAGGGTGCTCCTAATCCAGTAAAACAAAATGTATTTCACTAATCAGTGACTGGATTTAAATATAACAGATGGATGGTAAGAAAATACTAAATGAGAACCACTCATTCATTGATTCTCCATTACCATAAGATGAGGCAGAACAGGTAGGTCACAATACTTCAAAGATTTTTGACAACTTTGTATCAAATGTTTTAGGAATATAGTAAAATTCCATCAGGAAGTCATTTATACATAATAGACTCATCCCTGGCTAGTGCCTTATCCATTGGGCAATATCTTACTGCAAAGTGAAACATAGAAAATAATGAACTTTAAATGACTTATATTCTCAGAAAATGCTACCATCCTGTGATGATTTTAATCAGAGAACTCTTGAATCCACACTACTTATTCATATCATTATGCAAACTTCAAAGAATCAATGTTATATCTAGAGTTTATTTAATTTTATCTTTAGATCAAAGTTGAAAATATCAACACATAACTCAAACAAAGACTACATATAGGAGAGATGTAAACCCTAGATTTCATTTGCTGAATCAATTTCCATGTATACACAATGCCTTTCAATATAAGCCACTTCAATATTGGCCCTAATACAATCTGATGCACCCTAGACTGAGAGAAAAGTCATCAGTCGGTGTTCTGAAACTAAACAGAAGACTAAAACTACATCTCCTACCCAACCCACAAAACACTTGGGACCAACTCTAAGAAAAATATAGAGAATTAAGAACCCTTACAATAATGAAAAGATCTCATACATATCCCTCAGGAAAAGACCTAAAAGATATTTCTACCATGACACTTGTCTCTTTCCAGAAAGATCAATTCTGCAAACAACTTCTCTTCCCACCAAAATCTGACTCTTACTACTCTTTCCTGCTTGCTCAAAATTGATTTCTAATACCACCAATGAAACTATTGTTTCCCGTCGTTTCCCAAGGTATATTATACTCATATATTTGAGTAAAAAATCAAGTCTGCAGGCACTTTTCAAATCTATGAGTAACTCCAATCTTTTAATTCCGAATTTCTTATAGTTCAAACTTTATCAAACTTTTAAATCTTTGTGCAGAGATTTGAATTTTAAATGTGGGACCCACATATACCATATGGCACGACCTGATTTGGTCGACGGACCACCTCACTGCCCTATCAGACCCCTGCATTTCACTTGTGCCACTTGTCGCTCTTTGATTGGCTCGTGTCTCTGACTGGGCATCCACCTATAACATCCTCACCACCTCATCAGGCTGCCACATGTCAGCCTATCGCATGATCACATAGGTTAATTTCTTTCATCACGATCATGCGACCACCGTCAGATATCTGGCATGTATCTCGAGGTGGTCAGCTTGTCCATCTTGTTGCCATGTCATCATTTCATGCCATGTCTCACTACCAAATTTGCTATCAGCTCCATCCTATAACCTTACTGCCACATCACCGGTCATGCCACATGTCACTTTGTCGCATGATCACATAGGGAAATTTCCTTCATCGTGATCATGCAACCACCATCGATCTCCAAGATGTATCTCGAGGCATTAGATCAGTTCAATTTCATTGTATCAAAATTACTTACCTTTCTTGTGCGGAACCCACTGTGAAGTCATTTCCAACCTGTCGCCAACGTTGACCTTGATCCACGTGCATGCATGGGCTGGCCTCTATATAGATGTCCAAACTTGGACACTTCAACCTTGTGTGTTCTATCTTTTAAATACCTTGTTTCTCACTCACGCTGCAAATGTGGGATAATTTCCTTTATATTTATAATATACTTTTCTTTAAAAATTTATCCTTGTGACACGTGCCCAACCAGCCAGCCTCACACAAGGCTGAAAGCTACCACATGCTTCCTTCCTCTTCTCACTTTACCTGCAATTTGAGACTTCTTTCATTTAAAAAACCTTAACACACAATAACTAGCAAATGTGGGACTAAATACTATTGCACAACCCACCGCTCCCATCTATCCAATTCATTCATGCACAGGCCAGCTATTTGTTCTCTGACTGGTATTGTGAAGGCACATTATGGAGCACACAAGAGAAGTACGCAGCCCGCAGGAGAAGGTATGCGCACTCCCCTTTCATCCTCACGTGTAGCACTGTCCTCCTTCAAGACGTCTAATACCTCATGCTTGGCAAGAAGGAGGTGCTAGCAACAAACTGTTGTGTACATAGCACCCTCAAGAAGAGTGTGTAACCATGAAAGAAAGCTCTTGTGGCATAAAGGCAAGCTCATGCAATTCCACCTTATGCTGGCTCCACCTTGCATTACTTTGGCTACCTTTGATTTAAATGCTGGCTTTCATGTCTTTATATGCTGGTGCCCATTATTAAAACTCTAGCATCTTCTTTTAAAACTATGGCATCCTTTTACTTCATATGCTGGCTCCTTCCTTTTCTTACCACTGGCTTGCGCACAACATCATCAATTTCCTGAGACCAAACCAAAAGAAATGTGCAGCCTCCAATGTAGAGAGTAATTGATTCTCATGACACAAATCAGTGAAATACTCCCCACTATCTTCCTCAGGCTTTCGCTCACTTCTAGCCAAAAACTAATAGCGAAAGCTTGCTATAATAGCTTTGCCCAATGAGACTGTTAGAGCAATTAATATGAATTGTAACAACCCTATGAGAATGCTTGCATTGTGCTATCTTTAGATTGTTCATTCCTCAGTTTTGTATTACCAATTTGAGGACTTTTGAAAATTCAGTTGGACTTTCAACTTTTTTCCTGTACAAGCTCTAAAGAAGATTCTAACATGCCCATATGTATTTTTTTAGAGATTTCCATTAGAGCTCGAAAGAAAATCATGGACCTGCTCATTGTGAAACTCAAAGAAATGGCATGAAACTAAAACTTAGAAGAAGATGTGGTTTCTATATTAGATAAATCATATAGCTTCCTCAAACGTCCTAAAATATACTCCATGGTCATGGCCTAAACCTTCCATAGTATGTGTTCTTCCAGTGCCTACAACATTTTATTTGTTTTCCTTTACCTGCAAGAAATTTCCCACTGGAGGGCACACACCAGCTAAAGGTATGATTGCACAACCCATTTAATGGTGAATGTGCAGCCTACAAATGACTTGCCTACAACACACAAGCAAAAGGAAGAACACATAAGTTACAAAAGAAAATGTGGCAAGATGGGCCCAAAGTGAGTCCGGTAAAAAAAATTTCAATTTTGCACAACTTGGCCTCGAAAGTGATCTCAGATGACAAACTTCAGCAACTGGAAGTAATTCGAACAACGCTGGATACTCAAAAATATGATTTTTAACAACTTTGCCAAAGTCGCCAAATTTAAATAAAATGCCTCCAATTGCCCCATTAAAACACTGATCAAAACTTATCACTGGAAGCTAAAACTTGGTAGATACCTCGCCAAAGTCACCAAATTTAAATAAAATGCTTCATCTCTAAATGAACAGGGCAGGGGATTTTAAAAGTTGAAATCACTTGTTCAGAATTGTTCGGCAAACACAAACTGGAATCATTGCAAATGGCCTCGGAAGGAGATGGATTAAAAATACCAAAAGATGAGCTGAGGGCGAGCTATTGAATCTGGCAGATGACTCATATGCAAGGAACGCAACAAAATAACCCCCAATTGGAGATAACCATCTAACAAAAAGTTATGAATTTCAAAAAATAGCTACTTTGCAAAGTTATCCTGTCCGCACTATTCATCATTATTGAACATTTTTTGTCTGATCTTGCAATCATGTCAAACAGAACCTTCATGGTCTAAAACCCTGGATGAATGATCTTTTTCACATATATAAAACAAGGCTATGATTAGTTTCATTGAATGATCAACTGAATATCAATGATTAATCTTCAAAGTCATGCTTTCATAACATCCTGAGCTAAAAGGCAGTGAAACTATAGAAATTGCATTTGGAATTGATCGAGCAAAGTGGCCAAATGGATTGGCAAAGACTCCAAATTCTTCAGACAAGCATATTTCCAGGTCTACAATATGGAGCATCTTTCAATTATGTTTTAACTTGAACCAGGTGCAAATGGCAAGACCCCAAAGTACGCCACTCAGAAAACTAAACTATGCACTCTTGGGAAACTTAATATTTTGCAAGTGAAATGGCTCTGGCAAATAGGTCAAACGGGTGCATGGGGGGTTGAAAATTTACATGAACACTCTCTCTCATGCCTACAACATGATGCAACAACCCACATGTAATGACTAATCATAGGGCAATAAATGCACTTCCTCAAAGTGGGCTACTTAGTGAAAATCAGGAAACACACTAAATGCAGATTTTAGGGAACACCTCCAAAAAGCCACTTTAAAAACTTATCAGATCTGAAAATGAGGACCTCAAACCTATTACATATGTCAAATGATAGGTGATGAACACCCTATCCAAGTGACGCATCATGAAACTCAATAGGCTCTTTTATCCGTGCACTCAAACTACGCTTCCTTTTGAAGACTTTCAGAGCACTGATCTGACACTTGGAGAAAATTTCAAAATATGGAGTCAAAATACAATTTGGATTTTTGAGCTCCAATAGGTTAGAAATCCAAGTTACTTGAAATGACACATGAATCTAGCTCTCTATTTTTGGTATGATAAAACATAGTCATCCCTAGATCACCATAAAATCATATGATAAATCTCACTGAACAATACGATAAACTTCCTCTAACCATATAGTTGTACGAGCACTCTCACCTAACAATACGATAAAATAGACTTAATCATGTTATTGTACAAGTATTCTCACCTAGCAATATGATGGAATAGGTCTGATCATATGATAAGCAACACAGTTTCGACAATTATAAAAATTGCATAAAAAGTGGGGCTAAATTTGGATTCGAGCGCCACGGTGGGCACCAAAAATGTGTGTAATTTGTGGTCTTAACATGCAAACACCAACACTTCAACAAATCATTGCATTAGTGGGTTAGTATCAAAAATATTCCAAATTAGGCAAAATGAACACAACTCCCACTAAAATTGACTTACTGCTTCCTAATTATGGTGAGCATAGTTTGTTGAATATTTCTCATCAGATTAAGCATAGGACTAGTGACTTGACTGCCATTGAATAGAAGATTCAGGTGAGCATGATGCAATGATTATATTCTTTGCTCCAAGATCTTTTAATCAACCTCATGCAAGAAGCTAAGCTAGACATGAGATTCTAAACTAAAAATGATATTTACCATGCAAGATTAAACTAAGAAGATCACAATTGAAAGCAAACTAAGATTAATCTAAGCTAAGAACAAAATGCATGCTAAACTAAGATGATTTTAGCAAGTGATCTAAATTGAGTAACTAAAATGAAAGAGTTTCTTTGCAATGAAAACCTAGATCTACTTTGAGCTAGGAAGAGCTTCCTTTTATAGGATTTCCATCAAAATGATGGTCAAGATCCAATGGTGAGGGAATGCCAAGATTCTTCCTCCTTTAATCCATGTGAGTCGATTCGTGTGAAGAACACACAATTGATCAAACTTGTGCTTGTTTGGTTGGAGATGAAAAAAATAGGTAATTTCTTTTCTTTTTATTTCTTTATTTGGGTTTTATGTGCTCACACATGTGTGCGGACATGTGAATGGGTTGTTTTAATTAAAAGGGTTTAGGACTTTTAATCAAACATATAGTTGTAGCAATTAAATTATCTTTATGCCTTTGATTAAAGATTTGATGACCTGATTAGAGAATTGATTTAATTATGCAAGAAAGTTTGATTAAATACTTACACAATTTGGTCTAGTTAACTCATGCCTTTGATTTGAAATTTTAGGCCAATCAATCAAAATTAGGGGCTCTGGGTTTCACTAGACCAGTTTTACATGATTACAAGTAGAAATTTGAAAGGGGGGACAAATTAAAGAAGGAAATGGGTCTTTGGTAGAAACAAAAGAATCAGAGTCAAACCAATTCTTATAAAGATTCCATTAAAGCTATGGAAGCAGATATTCAACATACAAATACATTGTAAGTTTCATTAGCCTCAACTGTTACACACAAAATTTGTCTTAACACAATTACAACTTTATCAATTCGCAGGATTTTAAAGAATAATTTTGGAAAAATTAATACTCTGTATTTTTGCATATTCATTCAAGGGATGAGGTTATGGCTTTCCACACAGAACATAACAGGTCTAGAACATAGCAGGTCTGGGCAATATAGGAATTTTCTTTTTATAGAAAGAATTCACAGATATTTCCTGCAAGTAAGATGAACCTATGGAAGATAAGATAATACCCATTTGATTTCTGGCATGGATTTCTGAAAGTGAATTTACTGCTAGATCTAATAATTCTAGTTGTTTCAATCCACCAACCTCAACTAGTAAGCTTCCTGAGAAATTATTATTACTTGCATTCAAATAGGACATAGTTTATCATGCCAATTTTAGAATGAAGCTTACCTGACAAGTAATTGTCATCAATTTCCAACTTCGATAGACTCTTTGTACTGCCGATATTTGCAGGAATGTTGCGTTCAAATTTATTACCTCTGAGTTTTAGAAAATAAAGTCCTAGAGATGCCCATAAATGTTTTGGAACTTCTCCACTGAACTGATTATTTGTGAATTTAAGCCTTACAAGACACGAGAAATTTCTAAGTGTTGATATGCTACTGTTGAGCATATTATAAAACACATTCAAATACAACAACTTTCCTACATTACAGAGTACTTCCAAGATTCTGAGGAATTCCATCCATAAAGTGGATTATTAAATAGAGACAAATTGCTCAACATAGTTAGACCTTCAAGACTGGTAGGAATCTCATCAGACAAATTATTATTCATTAATTGCAGAGATCTGAACATGCTTAAATTACCTACTCTCTAACGTATTTTCCCTATGAGCTCATTGCTAGAAGCATCAAGGAATTCCATGTATCTCATCTTCCCAATATCTGCTAGACTCCCACCTTGGAGCCTATTATTGTAAAGCTATAAACTCCTCAACTTTACAAGGTTGCTAATGAATCAATGCCAAGACCGAGTTATAAGATTATAAGATTCCATTATAAGATTCTATAAATTTTGTGAAATATGATTATGTATTCTTTACTTCTTACATTTTCAACAATTTAGATATTTATAAATTTCTCTATGTTGTTGTGCTTGTATATGGTTCTTGTCCATTATATTCTTTCTTTTTCTTTCAAATTATTTTATGCCTTAATTAATATATATGAACATTTATAAGCTCAAAAAAAAATATAACCATGTCAATTGTTCCCTTTATTACTTTGGCTAAGGATATCTATTATGAAAATATAACCATGCTAATTTTTCTTTTCTCTTTTCAACGCTCATCATGTAAAATTTTAGAAGATCATACAAAGAATCAACTTCATAATTTGGAGATTATTTTATAAATCAAATATCACATTGATAAAATATCTCATGTTGGTATATGGATTCATAAAAGGGGAAATCTCAATATGAACACAACACACGTGATGTATATCAAAATGTGCACAAAGGAACATATTAACCTTCATTGTCTTTATTATTGAATCAATCAAGATGACCTCTATGAAAAACATTTAGGGGTTTGTTGACTCAATTGGTGAATGGATTCTCCTAGGTCAAACTCCTTTGGTTGGTGAGATTAAAAACAAGAAGAGATGTTAAAGACAACATTCCACAAAATGTAATTGGTCTTTTTGTTCAATTGTTAAAGACAACATTTGACAATAAGAAAAGATGTAGGAGGCCCTTATTAGATGTTTAATATATTTTTAAAAAATATTTATTTACTAGATAAATTTTAATTTTACTAAAAACATAAATATTTAACATCTTTAATATTTATGAGATATAAAGTCATTAATTAGTTGATCAGTAAATGAATAATATTTAAGTAAAATGATTCAAATAATAATCTTTTATTTTATTTTATTTTATTTTATTTCTTAAATCTTTGAATGTCTAAAATTTCTAATAAGTTTAAGATTAATTACATATATTTATTCCCTTAAACAAAAAAATGATTACAATAAACTATTCTAATTCTTCTATTTTATTCTTTAATTAGATATTTCATAATTTCACATATAAATTTTAAGTTGATTGTATACAATTTATACAATATTATTATTATATATTTTGTAGTTAATTTTATTATATATAAATAATATTAATTTGATTATGTATCTTATTATAAATTAGTATTATTTTAATATCTATATAAGTTATTTTCTAATCACTATATTTACATATATGCTATTGGCACATTGTTATGGTTAAGTTGGGGTGGTGTTGCTCTTGCAATTAAGGTTCAAACATGTTTTGATTACATAAAATCAGGTTTTGAAAGGACCCGAAACCTTGTACAAAAGCATTAAAAAGATATAGCAATAAAAGACCAATACAGCTGTGGTGCCCCACCAAACAAACCATAGTTCCTACCAAGTGAAACAGCAAAACCAAACAAAGGGCAATCAAGATTTCCATTTTTGCCCATCCTTATGAGAAGGTATATTCATATCAAAAGAAGGTGTGGAAGATTTACATTTCTTTCCCTTAACTATTGTCCATCCACCCTCCACCAAACTAGCAACCTTCTACCAAGCCATAGAATCCACAGTAGGGAGAGGAACAACACCACTACCAATCCCACGAACACTCCTAGGAGAAGCTTGGACAAGAGACTGCACAGCCCCATCAATTAGGACAGCATCAGAACTAGAGACAGCAAGAGCAGCATCAGACCTAGGGACACCCACAATTGTCCGGTCAGTAACAACACCAGAAGGGACAATAGTCATAGTTTGTACCAAAATGTCATCAACAGGGACAACACCATCACCATCCAAGGCATGATCAGTCTGAGAAGCCACAACCTCATCCATGGAGGCTTTATGAACTGTATAATGGTGGGTAGAAACCCCCACCCACCAAGAGGACGGTTTCTTAGTTTTATCCTTATGAGAAGAACAGCGAGAAGCCAGATGGCTAGTCTTATGGCATAATCTGCAGCAGAATGGAATTCCCTCAGAGTCAAGATTTTGGGTCCAAGAGCCCAAAGAAGAAGCCAAAGTGATCTTCTTAGGGAGCCCCTTGGACACATCAATATCCACAAGAATACGAGTGTACGTCGGATGAAGAATATCAGAGGAATTTGAGTCCACCATTTGAAAAACCCCAAGAGTCCTCCCCACATATTCAAAAATATAATCCAGCCAAAGATGGAGGGGAAGATTCGGCAATCTCACCCATAAGGGAACAACATTAAACCACTCAGTAAGAGGATCAAACCCCTAATGCCAGGGTTTGGCCAGTAGGGGGCAGCGATCCCAAATGAAACATCGTTCACACATAATGGCATTTCTATCTACAACATTTTTAATTTCACAATAAAGAAGCCTTTTGCCATAGGGTAAATCTAGACAGTGTCAGTTAAAATGGGTTCCCAATTTTGGGAAATCCAAGTATGCAAGTCTGAGAGAGAGGGCCAACAACCCCTAAATCTAAAGATTGTAGCCTTGGATGAGAACTCCTCCACATTTTTAGAAATCTCCTCAATAGTGTCAAAATCCAGATTAGCCACGACAGGATCACTTATAGAAAAGGGCAGCACAGAAGGGGAAGACTGGGAGCCCCCACACCCAGCAGGGATAGCTCCATAGATATCAGCTTCAAAAGCAGCCACATCTGCATAAGAAATAGTAGAGGGTTTGACTGAATGAGCACCACCAAGAATCCCCAAATGAGCAGCCTTCCCTGAAGCAAGACCACCAGGCACGGAAGACCCCAAATGAGTCACAATCGTAGCTGCAGGGCGAACACCAGACCCTGAGGGTTTGACCGAATGAGCACCAGCTGCTGCAGGAGATGCCGCACTAGCAGAAGACCCCAACCAAGCTGTGGCAGGACCTGTGATTTCAAAAAAGAGGGCAGAAGCGGGAACGTGAGACATGTTAATTACGTTTCTTGAAGCGGGAAGGTTCAAACATGTTGAGGTACTATTGTTTGAATTTTTAAATGGAGATGAGGTTGATGAGGTTGCCTATTTGTGACCTTTTGATAAACAAAATTAATATATTCACATTAATCTAAAATTATTATAGAAAATTTATAATTTACAGTATAAGCATATTATACATTTAATGTACACATAATTGACTTATAATTGTATGCATTGGTCACTATATTTAATCTTACATTTTTTTAAATTGATACATTACAAAATATTTGAAAATGTGAATTCATTTCTTAAAGTTTCAATTTACTATATACTAATTTTAGAGATCTAAACATTACTTTTCTAAAAAAGTGACTTTACCCTATGTATCATCAACATGATCATAGTTGGGCTTAACCCACACACTCTAAGCAATAATTGCTTAGGTCGATAGTCCATGTGGGTTCCTATTAACACATACTTTTCCAAATTTTAGGTGGTTGGTCTATATGTGGCTCCCCCTTAAATCATTCTTTTTCAAAATATTCAACCCTAGGCTTGTTTACATTTTTTGTTTCCCTTTTTTGTTCATTGTAGTCAATTAATTCAAAAGTGTGGGATTTTGAAGTGTACATTGATGAAATTACCTTTAATTCTTTAAATGAAATTAAGTGCACATTGAATGTTTTTTTAAAACCATGATGTAGCAACATGTGACTCAAAAATCTATTAAGATGGTTCACAACAACTAATAGAAAGGGACCTATTAAGCTCAAAATTTAAATTTAGAAAATGTAAATTCTTATTTTATTGTCACACATCACAAGACTAAACAATGCCAATCTTGCCACTCCAATTGTACCTTGGGGTAAAATGACACTTGTGAGGTGGGCATAAATCTATGGAAGTTTTATTGTAGGAGGAATTAGGTGTGAATAGTGGTAAATAAGGGTTGATAAATAATTGGGGCATGACCTAAACCTAGCACAAAATTATATCACTTATGAATATGTCATTACTTAAAGACATTTCATAAATGCAAGCAGAAACCTAAATGAGAACTGGCATGACTATGCAATCAAGTATATTTTTATTATTTTTAATGTTTCGATCTTTTTGTTTGTGACTATAAGATCGTAATTCCTTATACAAGTTTTTATTTATTTTTAATTAGGAGTGACTTCGTGTGTATCATTAAAAGGCATTTTCTATTCAATTCTTTGAGAAAAATAATTTTTACACCGATAGGAGTTAGTATGGGCATTGCTTTCCAGGAAATTGTCATCCTATTAGTATTATCAGGTCCAAGATTACTGGGAGGGGAGGTGAGTCAATAATCTAACAATTAAAAATTTTATAAACCATTCACAAACTTGCATCAATTAACATCCATTACATGAATAAATAAACCAATAAAGACACATCCACAACCATGCAACACAATAACACTAATATTTTTCTCATGGAAACCCAACTAGGAAAAACCATGTGTGGGGATGACACCCACAAATAATTCTACACTCTTCTAAAGTATGTACGATTAAGAGCTTAGCCTTGTTAAAATATTACAAAATATCTCGTTAAGAGCAAGACCATATTAGGAGCCACCTGGTTAAGAGATTTACCTCTAGCCCTGCTAGGAGATCTACCAGATTAGGAGTAACCTTGTTAAGGGATTTCAAACCCAAATTAAAAAGTCACCTAGTTAAAAGATTCACAAATCAGACCTATTAGAGTCTACCTAGTTAAGGGACTTATCTTGATGAAATTGTTAGGAATCAACAAGTGAAAGTGATCTGAGAAAATAACATTCATCCTCTGCTAGTACAAATCTAGTTCAAACTCAATCTCTACTTAACATGCAGAACATCCAAACCCTATAATCACACAACTGCATCCACAATATTTCTCCTCCACACATTCACATAATACATCAAAATAATATAAATATGTTTTCACTAACTAGGTTGACCATTGCCATAAACATGACCTAACACATTTGAGTTTCATTATTATAATTCATTCTTGCTCAATCCTTGAACCCTAAAGTATGTTAACAATTATCATTTACAATTTCAAGTTCATGTTGGCCTCCAGATCTATTGTACAATCGATTTGACAAAGAAAATTCAAACCACATCACACTTTCCAATGTGTTTGCACAACTTCAAGAAATTTGATTATAACAATCATGAAAATGCCAACTCATCATTCCACATCCATCTATCATGCCATTACGATCCCTGAAGCACATAGTCACTTATTGCAACATGATACAACATATCAGATTAAGGATGTGACCAATTGTTCTAAGAACTTCTTTTACTTTTCACATAGTGATCTTCTGTCCATTGAAACTTTGTGTTCTGATCACCAATCATAATGTGGTTGCAACAAAAACACCATAGAATAGTCAAGATGACATTTCATAAATCACAACACCTGAATCTAAACCTATTTGACACAATCATCAAATCATTCCTCCTTTGCTACATTATGTTCTTTATGTTGACCTATCAACCTTGAATTGATCATAAATCACATTATACATATGATAAACTTGTACAGTCATAGATACAACATCTAGAGACATCACTTAGTCTTCTATTACGATTGCACACTCCAGCTCTTACCACAACTCTAGATTAGACCTTTTGAACATGCATCATCATAACAGGCACACTGCCAACCAACAATCACTAAGTTGACATCAATGGAAACATCATAACTGATCATCCTACCATTAGATCTGCATCAAACATATGTCATAAGATTCTCAACTTATCTCTGTATTAGTTATATGCCAACACAACCATCTAGAAAATATTTTTACCAACAGGGTTTTTTGGTGAGTGATGACAAAAATTGTCAGCCGTCTGGAAAATATGTTTGTCGCTGCATTTTTTAATCGACGGTGACGTGTTTTGTTTTGTGTTATGTTGGAAAAGGGGTTTTTGATGGTTAGTACTACATATGGTAATTTGATTTGAATTCTACATTGAATGAATGTCAATGCTTCTTACTTCATCTTGGATTGGGATGGCAATCAATTTTTGGGTTGTTGGTTTCTATTTGTGATATTTTCAAAGAGTTGGTTTTGTTGTCTCTAGTGGATTCTATCTACATTTTGAAGGAAGAATCATAAGGTTGGATTAGTGTTAGGGTTTGGTCACCAATAAATTTGCAGGTCAAGGTAACTCTAAACTGTTTAAATTTTCTTTAAATTTTCTTTCTCTTTGAAAGCAATGTTTATGTTTTTGAAAGTGAAAATAGTGGACTTGTTCTTAAATTCGCTTGAAAAATGCTTTTTCATGCTTTACATTTTTTTTCTTTTACTATGGTTTATTTTGTTGTTATCAATTAGGATTGCACCCTTAGCAAATATGATATTTGACTATCTTGTTGGAACATGGAAACACTCTCAAACTATTGGTGATCTATAATGAGAGTGAATCTCCATATTACAAGGTCAATTCCTTGATGGTAGTTACCTATAACTAAATGATGATGAGAAAAGGGATAGGAAGAATGCTTGTGAAATGGAAACCTAAAAATAAATGGGTGACTCACAAAATGAGTAAAGAGACATGTAGTTGTAAAACCTCAAAAAATTACCCTCTAAAGACACTAAAAAATTTCACAATCTCAATCAGACATGCTATGAAAAAGAGATTCTTATGACAGGGCATTATTTAATGATACCTTGAAAGGAAAACAAGGATATTTTCTCAAATTTTAAGCAGCAGAAAAGGACACAATCAAAGACCTACACAAATCTATGCCAAAGTTTGTATTTTAACAATAAAAAGAGTTTGATTAAATATAGGTGATAAATAATATTTTGATCAAATTAATCACAATTAATGCTCAAAATAAAAAAATAAATGAGAAGGAACTTGTATCTCTATAAAATATCCATGAAATTCTACTACAATCTAATATGCTTAGTACAACCTACCAAAATTTGCAAGATGCAAAATAATGACAAAAAGAAAGAACCCCTTGTAGGTAAGTGAATGTGTACAAGCCATGTGAAGATGAAACTGACAAGATGTGCATTAAACACAAACAGGGATTCCTCATTACACCAAGCAATGATACCTCTGGACCTTATTTACATATTGTCTTTTATGCATAATTTATTTGTACTTGCATCTATTTTATAGACATTATCCCATGGCGTGTATGGCTCTTGTACTTCCTCTTGTATCAAAATAACTCAAAATTGAATATATATATATATATATATATATTGTGTAATACATTTGCAAAATCAATGAATTGTTCACTTTAAATCAACTTTAATTTCAATACAGTACTTTTCTTTCAGCATTCCTTTTGTTAAGCAAATATTTAATCATGTGAAACCATAAGTAACCAAATATGTACCTTAATCAATTGTAAAACACAATCATCTCTATGTGTTTGAGCTGTAGGAAAAAAATAGGTAATATTTTTGGTGACCTCTTAGTGGTGTTTTCTTACTAAACAAAATCGAACTAGTTTCCTTATCCAAATCCATGGGGCATAGAGTCATCTCTCAACCTTAGAAAATTGAACCTTCTCAAAACTAAAACTGAAACACACTTGTTGAAACTAAAACACACCAAACCAAAACTAAAAAACTAAAAGGACTTTAATTTGATAAGTAATATTAGCATTATGTGGGGTATATATGCATGGTATGAAACAATGATCTAAAAGCTCCTATCACATATGATTAGTATACTCTTCATGTAGTATGGTATCTGTTATCTGCTTAGCTTCTTTCAAGTTACACACAACTGAAAACAACTAACTGGAATGTTGTTGCAACTCATTTGGATGGAAAAAAAAGAGTTATTTATGATCTAGGGAAGCGAATGCTAATTCATTCCCTTTATGATTAACACTTATTTATGTCATTCTAATGGGGTACAATAATTTTCCTTATCCCTCCTAACACACAATTGAAATCTAAAACTAAACATATTATTTTTATGAAAACCCCATTGAGGAAACCTATATTCTCTTATAGTAGTTAGACATGAATGACTACTGCTTTAAGAATACATGTTTGTTTGATTGTGTTATTATTAGAACAACATTACTAATTGTTAACTGCACTAATTGAAACTGAAGGATGTGCAAACCAACACTTATTTGAATTTGAAAATAACTGAAAATACACCCAAATTAGAAGCAAAACTATCCTACCCTATGCTACTAGATCTAGGTCACCATCTTAGATAAAACCATTGCAAGGATGGTTAAAGTAGCTACTCATCTTCTTAATTATAGAACACTTAAATATCTCACAAGTAACCATCAAGATCTGAAGTAGGAACACGGACCTTATCAAACGGTGTAGTGGATCCTGATGAAAGAAAGGAAACTTACTTTCCCACTCATATTTATCATTTATAACATTTCTTGGAAGAAAATATGTAGAGTGAACTAGTGGTTTCTTAGCTAAAATTTATTATTAGGATAAAAACATAATATCTAGTGGTTTTTCAGCCTCTGACCTAGCTATATGTCTAATAGAAAAACTCCTTGAGTACATAAAAAATGATGATCCAATACTAACCTCTTGCTGGTAGACTATTCTCTTGGAATTAATTTTCTCATTAGGACCCTTTACCTTTACCTCTTCATCACCCTCCATTTCATTAGGCTCAACTTGTTGGCTCAATTTGTTTATTCCAACTGGGTCAAACAAGACAATGGATTCCTCATATTTATCATCTTGAACATGATCTTTTGTCTTAGGTAACATTACTCCATTATCAAAATGAGAACAAAATTCATCTATAATGCTGGAAAAATAATCCTCTTGAAACTTTTCATTGGTCTTATCATGCACATGACTATTTTCTTGAAAACTTGATAGAATTTTTAGATGCATACCTTGTTCAATAGGCAATTGTTCTTTAGTTTGCTAAAGATATTCTTTAAACTCATTAATTTTTCATTCTTGATGCCCTTTCTTATCCTTTGTCAAGTTTGGAACAACATCATTCTACTCATAATTTATTCTTGATGCCCTTTCTTAACCTCTATCATGATCTTTCTTATTTGGATTTGATTTGTCACATTCTTGATACCATTCTAGAATTTTCTCTTGAATAGGTGTTTCCTACACTTTTAAATTTGGATAAGTAAACTTTTTTTGCTCTTCTTGCGGCTCTGTACTTGTCAGAGAAAGTAATATTGGAAAATTATCATTAGTTTTATCAATAAAACTAGGCAACTCAGTAAACAGATTAGATACAATCATATCCCATTGTTCAATATAACCAAGGATCTCATTAAACCAAATGGAAATAGACATTTCATCATCAAAAAACTAAATTTCATTATCAAGATCCTTTGTAACTTTGGATCTATCTTATCACCTTGTCCATTATATGCATAGACCTCAAAAGGTAAAATATCTAATTTTTCTTCACTAGACGCAATCTCATTCTCTACAAGCTATTTGAGGCTTTGAGAAATTTTTTCTTGATGTGCCAAATCTTCAATGAGTCTCTCATATGCTCTTATTTTCTCAAGAACCGTTTCGCTAAAACTTGGAAATGCAAACTTGTGAGGTTGTTCCCCAAAACTTGGAATGAAAAATTTAGAGGACTTAGTAGACTCACCATAAGTAATGAAATATGTACCTTAATCAATGGTAAAACACAATCATCTCTAGTTGTTTGAGCTACAGAAAAAAAAATATGTAACAATTTTGGGGTGGGTTTGTTCTATTTTCATAAAACATAAATTTCATACAATATTTCGATGGATAGACTCAATGATTTTTGGGTTATTGGTTTTCATTTATGGTATTTGAAAAGAATTTTTTGTTGTATCTAGTGGCTTTTGCCTACATTTGGAAGGAAGATGTGTTTGTTTACTAGGTTTATCAAAAAAAAAAATGGTCTTGCTAGGGTTTATGCTAGCTAGGGTTTATGGTGTGGGTATTAAATTTGTATCACCTCATTTAAATTATAGAAACATTCATTTAAGTTTGTGTTTGTGTTTTTGACTGGGTTTATATAAGGGTTTTTAGTTCAAATGTAATATTTCCATTTTTTTTGAAAGTGTAAATAGAGGGTTTGTTCTACCTTCATAAAGCATAAATTTCTTACAATGTTTTGATGAATAGATTAAATTTACCAAAAAAAAATCTTTGGCTAGGGTTTATGTTTCATTTCGATTACAAAAACATGTATTTAAGTCCATTTTTATATTTGTTTACTGGATTTACCCAAAAAAGATTGTTCTACCTAGAATTTATCGTGTGGGTTTTCAATTTGCATCACTTCATTCTGATTATAGAAACATGCAATCAAGTCTATGCTTGTATTTTTTCTTTGGCTAAGGTTTAAGTCTTCAGTTTTCAATTTGCATCAACTAGGAATTATTGTGTGGGTTTCCATGTAATGCCCTGCTAGGTAACTTGGAAGGACAAGGCTTCTAAACATTAAGATGCAAGTAATTTTTTTAAAACATCTAACATGAAGTACAATGCATTATTAACTAACCCTAAAGCATAAATATCAGATTTATTTAACAACATAAGAATATTAACTAAAACTAAAATTAACATGTGTCCCCCACAGGTTCCCTAACATGGTTACTTTAACAAAATTATCTAATACATTAACCATTCGCTAGAGTGAACTATATTGATGTATGTTCATTTTAAGATTTTCCTATAAAGACACCCAAATCAATTCCTTTTGTAAACAATATTTCATCTAATCTTACTAGCCACATTTCCATTTTACTTTATTGAAAACATAGTCATTTCTTGCCTACAAATTTATTTACTAATTCATGATTTTACAATCCATTAATTGGAACATTAACCATACATTATCATTTCTTTTGATACATTAACACAATCTAGATCTAGTTCATCTATTAAAGATGTACAACATAAGAAATTAATATGTACAAATAATATAAGTACTTTCTTTCCATAACTATATCATATACATTACACAAGGTGATCTTTTTGCCTTCCATTTCACCTATAACTACCCTTCCCTATTACCTTGATTGGATTAACACATGAATCATTACATCATATACAATAATTTATTTTTCAAGTTTGCAATTACATGAATACATTTATTAATTACATAAATACATTTACATCAGTTTCATCTCAACATGAAACAATAAGCAACATAAAGTCTTGAACTACAAATCTAGAAAGGAACATGTGCCAAAATAATCCATGGAACCATGAACAATGCCTCAATATAATAAGGATTAAGCACCCAACAACATGGGACCAATAGGCCCACTCCCATGAGATAAGAGATGGAAACCAAGACCCATGCAAGAGGTAACAACTAGGACATACCTAAGGTGATAAAAACCCTTCCAAGAAGTAAAACATGTAACATGAAAGATAACAAGGAAAACAAGACTACCAAAGGCAAGAAAAAAAAAGGTATAAAGACTCTAGACTACAAGATAGGTGAGTGTTATCGCATAGCCCTCACACATAGGGATCTCCTAGCAGTCAACTCTAGACCCTGTCACCCAAATAGGTATATGCAAAATTGAACACCTTTCCATGAACACAAGGTTGTTCGATTGGGCCATCACAAAGGAACCTTCTCCCACTTCCATCCCTAGTCTATACAAGCACTAGCGTTATGGGTGAGGCATCATTTAATCTTTTTTAGTGTGTTTTCCCCCTTCCCAATAAATTTTATTAATGTTATCACTTGATTAAAATAACTCACCAATGGGTTCTCCTAGCAACCACTTTGTGCTTCATCCCCCATTGTGAGCCACTCACCTAGTGTACCTAGGTTCTCTACCCATAAATAAAATCATAAATGCAACAAGAATATTCTCATAACATAAAAATGCCATCATAGAAATATAGTATCATCTGATTAGGTTTAGGTGATCATTGGTTGTCCCTAGTCACAATCCTAGACCCTAATCTGGCATTCAAAATGCTTCAAAATACACAACGAGACATGAAAATGTACCACACATTATATGACAATAATATATCAAAAAAATTAGATCAAAAGTGCCTCTGGTAGCAACTCAAAACCATAAAACATCATAACAAAATCATGTTGATTCCTGAAATTTGGTTGTGTCTGAAATTTTCTAATAACTCTCAAAATCTAGATATTATCTCCTATGAGGCTGAAACCACTCTCAATATCCTAAAAGTATTACATAAAATGTGACTTAAAGTATAAGAAAGGAAGACTTATACTTAAATATTACAGTTTATGTCATACCCTAAGGCTGGAACCAAACTAAGAACACCATACTGGCCTAATTCCTAACCTTTTGGCTTAAAAAAAACACTTTTAGATATAAGGATACACTTGTAGGGTAAAAAAAATGCACATGCCATATCAAAACTATGCACTTGTATAGACAGAACTATGCACTTCTAGAATTAGAGCTACACACCTTGCAATTCTGGATCTACACACTTGTATAAATAGAATAATGCACTTAGGACATTAAAAAAATGCACTTGACATATCAGATCAATGCACTTAAGGTATTAGATCAATGCAATTATCTGTCAAACTAGAAAAAAAATAATGAAAGTCCAGATTGAACTTACGACTAAAACTAGGTAAAATTGGGACTCTGGAAGAAAAATTTGAGAAAGACCCAGTTGAGGAATCCTTGAATATTTTCTAAAACACCAATAAAACCTATCCTAGATATAAGATAAAACATGAACTTCATTCTATACTTGGCATAGGTCCTTATGGATTGACAAGGAAGAAATATCACAGAGAATTCTATACTTATAAAACTCTATTCCAATGATCACTAAATGATCCAATAACACAATACCAATAGAATTAACATATAATCAAATTCATTTCTCCTTATTATAACATATGATTAATCAGGAACATATAAAGACAATATTTTAAAAAAACACAAGAAATAACAAGCATATTCAAAATGAAGGATTTCTTCTAGGGATAGATCCTACTTGGAGCCCTCTAGAGATTCACATTTGAAGAAAGCAAGGTGGAGATACAATCTTAAATCATTCCAATTCAATATAAGATCCAACTAGAAGCTATCCACTCCAAATGCAAACCAGACCAGGAGGATTCAAATCAACAATAACTCTATCTCTCATTCTCTCCTTCAAATTCAAAGGTTTTTCCCTCATGATCATTTTTTTATTTTAAAGCTATCTCCCTAAATATATAAATGAAATTCCCTCCTAAATTTTTAACCCCTAACTCTCTCCCCATAGTTTTCTTTCCAAGTTCCTCCTTTGTATCTGTCTTTTTCTCACCTCGAGAACCATGAGGAAAGAATCAAATTATATTTTCATATAAATATCTTTTGAAGGGAGTTATATAGGAATGAACCAATTCCAAACTAACATAATAGCCATTGGTTTATTAATCCAATATTTTAATATAAATCTCCCTTAATTTATTATTTATCTTAATTTCCTATTTCCCTCAATAAATAATTTATTATTAAATAATAATATTAATCAATATTCCTTATTGCCTCACAACATATATTCGATAATTTTGACTATATAATTTATTCTCCTCATATACCCCAAAAAAATGCTCAACATAATTAAATAGATTTAATTAGTAATTACCGCATTTATTACTCACACTTAATAAATACATCATATTTAACACCCGACCCTTAAATAATAATTTACATAACATTTATAATGTCATAAATATACAATCTTCATAATTATTTAGTAACACAATAAATATAATATATTATACTCATATGTAATACTAAATGATCACGAATGCATAAGTACATCTATATATATCTCATATATAGGTATATGTATATGTGTGCACCCATATATATATAATATATATATATACACACACATATACTTATATATATACACTTATATATATATATATATATATATATATATATATATATATATATATATATATATATATATATATATATATATATATATATATATATATATATATATATAAGTGTGTGTGTGTGTGTGTGTGTGTCTACACACACACACACAAGATGCTAACATATAAAATACCAACTAATAATCTATTCAAATCGAGATATAACCATAATATAATATTACACGCAAAGATATCATGATAAATATAAAACATATGACACATCATCAAACCATGTTACCCAAGAAGGCATAAAAATCAAATACATCAAATTAACCATATATCCAAAGGAAGTCAATTGCATTCAACAGTGAAATTCAAGAACAACTCCTAACTGAGAAAGAACCTCCTAAAAGTCAACAAGAAAATAGATCAAACATGAATCCCTAAAACACAACATAGAAAACATGAACT
>BSBK01002030.1:150000-187500 GCA_027943335.1 Chamaecyparis obtusa
TCTAAGTACTACGTTGCAATTTTTGCAAGGCTTCGATATTTATCATGTTTTTAATTCGATTTGTTGAATGCCTTTTTATATGTCTTGTTACTACAAGTTTTGTGTGCTTTGTTATATATGTTATTTTATGTGCCAGAAACATGTATAATTATGCTTGCAACTAGGATTGTTGAAAGTGATATATAGATGCCATTATTGTTGTCTCTATATATTTTCATAACTAAACCATTCTTACTTATTATAGAAAGAAACAAACAATGTAGTGACCACAAACAAAAAAAAATCAATAAACACCAAGAACTATTAATAAAACATAGCAACTTAAAAGGAAAATCAATATAATAAAAACTAGAGGAGAGGAAGACAAAATGATCTTGTGCATAGGAAAACTAACAACATTTTTTTCAACCATAATTATATGGAAAAAACTTCAACTATTTGCAGTAGATGTTATAGGGTCTATCCAGCTCATTTGAGTGGGTACACAACAGTGAATAAATGTTTGGAGATGACTAAATCCCGAAAAGGGTTGCATTCCTACAAGAGTTACATAAAAACATAGAAAAAATAGAACTACAAATCAAAAATAGAGTGTGGATCCAAGATGCCTTGATCCTGTGGATACAAGGTATATAGGAAGTCTAAAAGGTGAAGAAAGCCTCTAGAGTACGTAGGTGTCTTGGATATAGCT
Source organism: Chamaecyparis obtusa (assembly GCA_027943335.1). Classification (NCBI taxonomy): domain Eukaryota; kingdom Viridiplantae; phylum Streptophyta; class Pinopsida; order Cupressales; family Cupressaceae; genus Chamaecyparis; species Chamaecyparis obtusa. The sequence continues at coordinate 150,692 of BSBK01002030.1, forward strand.
TGACTATACCCGTTGCATCATTGATGTATGTATAGACATAAATGTGAATACATGTTTCCATGTATATGTGTGTGTATGTGTATATATATATGTGTGTATGTATGTATATATATATATATATATATATATATATATATATATAGATATATAGATATATATATATACATACATACATATATATATATATATATATATCTGGATATATATGTATGTATGTATGTATGTGTGTGTGTGTGTGTGTGTGTGTGTGTGTGTGTGTGTGTGTGTGTGTGTAATAGTGAATAAATGTTTGGAGATGACTAAATCCTGAAAAGGGTTGCATTCCTACAAGAGTTACATAAAAACATAGAAAAACTAGAACTACAAATCAAAAATAGAGTGTGGATCCAATATGCCTTGATCTTGTGGATACAAGGTATATAGGCAGTCTAAAAGGTGAAGAAAGCCTCTAGAGTACATAGGTGTCTTGGATATAGCTTGACTGTACCTGTCGCATCATTGATGTATGTATAGACATAAATGTGAATATATGTGTCCATGTATATGTGTGTGTATGTGTATATATCTATGTGTATGTATATATATACATGTATATGTGTGTGTGTGTGTGTGTGTGTGTGTGTGTGTGTGTGTGTGTGTGTGTGTGTGTGTGTGTGTGTGTGTGTGTGTGTATGTATGTATGTATATGTATGTATGTATGTATGTATATGTGTGTGTGTGTGTGTGTGTGTGTGTAATAAGAAATGGGGGTATATTATAATATAGAAATTAATAAATCCCCAAATATTATATGCATTAGAATAAAAAACCCCCTACAAATAGAATCCAGTTAGCACAACCAAGAGAGTAAGGGTGATAATGCAAGATTTACCTAGGGGTTTTGGATTCTTAATAAAAATGATAAGGAAATGGAAGTGATAAATCTGATGTATGAGAATGACATGTGAGAAAAAAGAGAAGGAATGTGTGCATCTTGAAATAAGATAAGGAGAATTAAACTTTGGATCTAGATTTGACTATCGTTTGAATGTCAAAATCTATTGTAACTCCAAACCTGGGCTCATGAGACCTCTAGTTGCCTATTCTATAATTTTCATCCAAAAAGTGCAAAGACAAGTTAGTTTTTTAAGGACAAACCAACAAGTCAACTTGTTCCTAACTTCTCTAAATCTGATGAAGTTTTTTGGGATTCTACGATTGTGTTTGTTCTTCCTAGATTTGAATCCACAACTCTATAACCTATTCCTATGCATATAAAAATGGGAAAGAAGGTTGAAGGGATGGATTTGTCTCAGTCAAACCTCTATTTAGGAATCAACCTTGAAATGAAATAAAATAAATGGAAATCATGTTGTCATGTAGCAAATGCTAGATCAAGATAATGAAGTATATCATACCATGTAAATGCAATTACCTCTTTAAATGTCATTGAGTATGTTGATGCAATATCTTTTAATAAACACAAAAACCCAAAAGGAAATCATGTAAGATAAAACCTCATGTAGTAGATGTTGTAATTCGTCACAATATTTGATTTGGAAAGAGAGAAGAAGTCTTGATGAATGAATGTAGATATCCTTAACATCAAACTCATTTTCTTTCCCTCTAATGGGGGAAAGAGGCTAGATCTATGGAAAGAAATAATTTGATTGCATGAACGATTAAAGATTTTGAATACTTGATGTCTCTTGATAGCTTCCTTGTACTTAAATATTTGATTGGCTTGAATGCTTGACAAAGGATACCTTCACAATAATAGATGGTTGCCTTCTCTTAAATATGGATGCAAATAACTTGCACTTGATAGATAGATTGCTTGCATAATAGTGGATTCTTTAAAATGAGAGGATGTGATGTCCTTTCATACTCATTTTGGGGCTCAAATAAAATCTAGGCTGAACAAAAATCTCAACCTTAGAGGAAAATCCTTGCATTGGACCCTGGGCCAAATTTGGGCCCAAAACCCTAGGGACAAGTCGACCAGTTCACTTGTCCCAGGGAAAAAAAGGCTCAAATGTTACAAGTAGTAGTTGTTGTTGCACCACAAGATCGACCTATTAATGCCCGATACAACCACTAGACTTATAGAACACAGGAGGTTGTTAAACCATGTCATGTATCCCAAAGGGAGATGTTGGTGGTTAGTCCAACAATCCCCCCCTCAACGTCACTCGAGGGGATTCAAACCTGTGACCAAGCTCTGATACCACTTTTTACAAGTACTAGTTGTCGTTGCACCAAAAGATCAACCTATTAATGCCTGATACAACCACTAGACTTATAAAACACAGGAGGCTGTTAAAACATGTCACGAATCCCAAAGGGAGATGTTGGGAATTATTCCAACATCAAATTCCTAGGGGACGTTGGGAATTAGTCCAACATCAAATTCCCAGGGGATGTTAGGGAAGATAAAGAAGAATGGATGGATAAATACAAGTTTCTAGGATGTTGAGGAAAACTCCAAAATCCAAAAATAAATGCATGGGACCTAAGTGAAGAAATAAATTATGGGATTTAATGGAAAATGGTAAATCATGCCTAGAAACAAGAGCTAGCCTCAAGTTAAAGGAAGACTAAAGGAGGAGGACTTGTATTTGAATTTGGTATGCATTAGGGTGCAATATGAGGTCCTATCATAGGAAACACACTAAAATTGGCATAAAATGGTCCCAAAATGAGCACAAAAGCTTACTTTTTAGGATGATACATTTATCCCCAACTTTAGCGGAAGTATGAGACAAGCTCATGCTCACCGTAAAGGAAGATATAGAATAAAGAGAGAGATGATCATGGGAAAATTCCAAAGAGATAAGACAAAACTAAGCTCAAGGATGTAAGCCCCCCAAAAAAGGATATCAACTCCACATCCATGCAAAAGGGCATGAACACAAAACATAAAGAAAAAAATAAAATAAAAGACAAAACACACAAAAGGGGTTAGTACTAAAATCAAGAGTCCAAACCAACTAGTGAAAGAGACCTTGATCAAAAATATCCCATCCACTAATATCATATCTGAAAAGATATTGAAATAGCACAAGTGATCACATAGAAATGGAAAGGACATCACCAAAGATGATGCAAAATCCATGATCTAACCCACTAGCATAGCCATGAGAGTTGTTAGAAATAGGAAATACTGAGAGGGGCGGGGGGCGAATCAATATTTCACAAAATTTTACTTTTGCCCAATTATGTATATAACAAATTAACTAAAGTAAACTAGATAACTAAATAACAAGCACAGAAATAAACTAAATGAACTCATAACACCATGTTTGTTCTTGAGGAAACCTTGGCCAATGGAAAACCCCAGTGGGGATGATACCCACAACTTATCCACTAATCAAAAGTATCTAGTTAAGGATGTTGACCCTGTTAGGAGTCTATTACATACATATAGTGTCTATGTGTTGATTAAAGGACTCTAGGCCTTGTTAGAAGCCTCAAACCTGTTAGGAGTTTCTATTACAAAATAGAATGCTTTGCAAGATGAGGTTGCTGCCCAAACATGCAATATACAATGATATCTTAAAAATAAAAAGGTAAGGTACATAAACTTTTACTGTTGTCGAATAGCTTTCCTATTCTGATTTAGCTTTGTAGGCTCTTCACTTTCATATATAGAGTTTACTTGCTTTCTTCTTACAATATACAACTTCACATCATACTTTTCTTATTACAATTTCTATATGTATCATGTGTGTATTTCGCCTTGCATAGTTCTTACATTTATATAAGTTATTACAATTAATAACTTCCAGACGGCTTACAATACATAAAATCTTCTCAAAATATAAAACCAATTCATGTTCCCTTAGGGTTAAAATCTTAGATGTCATCCCTACATGGTTAAGTCATTATTTTGATAAACAAAATAATCCCTTAACCTAATATGATCACATTTTGTCTTCTTCTCTGTTTAGGTCGGCTCAACACTGTCTTTGTAATTCTTTAATATCTTCTTCCGTACATGATGTACAGACTTGTGCTCTCATATGTGACTTTGATATATATATAATTATCCATGTTCAAGTGTGCATTCACTGAACCTACTTCTGTGAACATCGCTAATCAAAACTATCTCTAATTAGACTGGTAAACATTGTTGTACTTAGATAATTTTCTAGTGTGCTCATACAAGACTGCTTCCAACTATTTTGTGATCTTCATGGTGAGTATATGTTTCCATAATGACAAAATTATGATATCCTACTTAGCCAAATTACCAACAATCTCCCACTTTGTCATTGGTGGAAGCATATGGGAAAATTGGCTAAGTCCCAAAACTTAAATTACAAAACTGTGGCGATACAAAAATTTGGATCACATATAACTCCTTATTTCTCCTACTTATACTCAAAATAATTATATCTCCAAAATATTTATACTCCCCCTAAGAGCATACTTCATTTTCTATATACAGTATCTATACTTACAATTTTCTCCTTATACTACTCCCCCTTTGACAACAATGACAAAGGTGTCAAAAATTTAGTATCAAAAATTGTTTTACCTCATGAATGCAATATTGCAAGGATGGAAGGCTTGCAACACAATCTAAAAAATTGATTTTCAGGCTCTCTATCTCTTTGTCCCATGACTTCTTAACTACATCTGACACATTGAGCAATGTGCATAGGCCAAAAGATGCAATTTCACATGCCTTAAGATTTGCATAAGCAAATTTTCCATAAGATGTCTTCGAAGAAAGACATTCTTCCAATTGATTCACAAGAATACTTATTTTCATTAATACATGCTCTCTTAGTAGAGAGAATCTTTTCAATTTCTTCTCCTTCTCATCATTTAGAAGTCTCATATCATCCAAGATCTTACTTGTTTTCCTCTCAATTTCTAAGATCTTCACATTAGGGCTTTGCAAAAGGTTTACTGTCACTAGTAGTTCTACCTCTTTTACCTTTATCTTCTCTAATATCTCAAATGTGTGGCAATCCAATTGTGTACACTGAATGTACAATGCTTTTCCTCTTTCCATGCATTTTCTCAACTCTTTTATACATATATCCAAGTTGTCAAGATCATTTCTGATATTCTGACATACAACTTGAAATATCTGAGTATCATGAGCTTCTTTTTCTTTTACTATTGCTACGTCAGATAGGTTTGTGAATTCTTTGTCAAATTATTTCATTACCTCTTTTTCTTTTGTTTGAGCATCAGCCTCACTAACTTGACTTGATATTAAAGTCTGTAGTTTACTTGTTACCTCAAGTAGTGCTCCTTCCAAGCTTTTTACTTTCTTATTCTTTCCAATGATGAGATCAACTCTATTTGATCATCATCATCAAATTCATGTCCTAGGCTTGCAAACACTTATTCAATCTATAGTTTTTGTGATGTTTCAGCTTTGTCCTTAGGTTTAGAAATGATTACTAATTGTTCATGTGGAACTTCCTGTTCTTCTACTGTTGTATCAATCTGTGTTTCCTCTTTCTCTTCTTCCTTTCTTGCTTCAATCACTTATTCCTTATTCTCTACTATGTCCTGTTGTTCATCCATCAAATTTACAACATCTTCTTCAAGGTCATTGAAGGGATTTTCTTCACTCTCTAGAGTGATGTTTGTTCCTTCAATGTTCATAGATTCATCTTTAATATTGATGGAGGGTGGTGGTGCTAGTGATGGATCAGTCTGATGTTCTACTTCAACTGCTTGATCAGATTTACTGATTTGATCACCTGGTCTAGAGATCATAACCTTTACAACCGCTTCCTTTGTTTCTCTCTTAATCTCCTCATAGTTGCCTCCCATTATTAGTATAGTCCTTCCTTTCTTCCTTATATGGGTACTTAGACTTTTCATGATTTCCTCTAAATGTTCCTCATCTTTTATTACACATAGTTTCCTTACATATCTCTTTCTTATTTCATTGTCTTCTTCTATTACTCTTTTCTTTCTATTTACTAATTTCTCAAAAAGATTTTAAGGGATCTTGCCTTTTATATCATCAAACTTCTTATCTACAAGGATCATATGTCTAACTATTGCATTCTCTAAATTCAATTTCTCAAAATTCTCATATAACTCATAATATTTATTCAACTTAGTGAAATCACCTTCATTAATGATTAAAGGGTTCACTTTATCTATCTTTGGCTTCCATTTCTTCTTGCTTCTTCCTGCCTCTTCATTTTCCTTCACTGCTGATGATTTCCTTTGCACTAGGGTAAATAAATTTTTCTATCTTTTACCTAGTCTGCTTGCCATTTCTTTAACTCTTTTGGTTGGTGTGGTGGAGGAGGATCTAGTAGATTTCCTTACTTCATGTACTTCCACTTCTTCAACTTCTTTATCTAATTCCTAAATCTCTTTAGTAGGGGCTCCAAAATATGTCAAGGGTGGAACTAATAGTATCTCTTTCTATCCATGGTACAGGAGCACCTAGGCTAGCCTCTATTGTTTATAAGTTTTTGGCTTGTACTTGACTCTAGCCAAGTCAAGAGGATAGATTTGTTTTTTTAAAGACCTTAGAAGCTCATTTTCAATGTTGTTTAGGTGAATTAGTCACTAGGACTAGGGTCACTAATTAACCTTTGTTTGTTGTTATTTCAATTTCCTAGTGTTAGGAGCTTAGCTTAAGTTGGAATCTTAAATGTGTTCTAAATACATAATGGTTGTTGTAAATATGCCATAAGGTCATAAATGGCCTTGTATCCATAAAAAATAAGTGTTTATGAGTCCTAGAATATAGGATTGAGGCACATGACAAAGTTGACAAGTGTTGAGAAGAAGTTGTCTTCAATTTTGCAATTATTGCAAAAGAGTGCATGTCATTTGGGTATCTTTGGATTCCCTAAGTTATAGCATAGTTATGATATGTAAAATAGGCCCTAAAATGAATTAAATTGCATCTAATGATACCTAAGACTCAAACACCAAGTTTCATTATGCATTGTAATAGTTTTAGAGAAAGTTAATAGAGCTCTGCAAGCATTTTACAGTGAATTTTTTGTTGTTTTGTGTTGATAGTCATACTTAATGGATTGAATGACTAAATATAATTCTGTATTAGTGTTCTATAGGTTGTTTATGAACTTTTTCATTTGAAGATAAGGTCATTTTGATTTCATCTAAGTACTGGTTTTGGGCGTTTTAGTTCAAGGAGTCTATTTTCAGCTTGTTTTGAGTAGTTTAAAGAGTCATGGCTCCTCCAAGAAATCTAACCATGGATAATAATTCATGATAGATGGAAATGTCAGGAGTCAATTTTTTACATATTTTTAGGAGTTAGGATTCATGAAATCATGAAGAACTATTTTATATGCTAGGCCCTAGGCGAGTTTGTGCAGCCCGGTTAGAGGTCTAGAGGTGAAAAGAGTGAAGAAACATTGCATGGTTTTATGAATCCGTACTGATCCAGGAATTTTTCATGAAGGTAAAAATAATATCTATCCAGTCTATGCATATAGGAGTCATACCAATCATTTAGGATTTGGTTTGAGCAAGTTTTCTATCAAAACCACAGTTCAGTCCTAGAAATTAGGCCTATTAGGCCTATTTTCCTTGTTTGTAGGAACCCCCTATACGGTCACTTTCAGACCTAAAACCCTTAATGAAAGTTTTTAAAATTCAAAAAGGGTATCCAAATCATGTTTTATTTTTCTGAGTTGTTTGGGAAAAGTTTACTAAAAAGGGGAAAAATAGACTGGTGAAGGCTACAAGGATATAGGCCTATTTTAAGGTCTCTACATGATGAATTGATGAAGCTGATAGAAATATGATTCAAGATCCTTAAAAAATGGTTCAAATGGGAAATATTATGATTCTTTACATGATGGATAACATCCCTACAATTTTGAAGCAAGTTTATGGAGATTTGGCACTTAGAGCCTTCTAAGTGATAGTGGGAAAGTGAATCAAAATCAAGGTGTGGATCATTCAAGGTGAAGTTTTCAAGGTGTGACTCTTGTAAAAGAGTTTGAATAGGTCTTAGTTAATGATATAAGCCTATTAGGAGGTCCTATAGAAGGATAGGATACTAAGAGGCAAGAGAAGTCTCTTGGAGGGAGTTGAAATCTAAGCCTTGAAGTTTATCATACATCATATTGGTATCAGAGCTTGGTTGATCAAGCTTGTGCTTAATGTTTCAATCTTTTGAATTAGTAGGAGACAATACAGAAACTAGAGCCATGTTGACTAATTCTGAACTAGCAAATAAGGTTGAGGAACAAGAGGAGGATAACAAATTGTTAAGGCAAAGACTAGCTCAAATGGAGCAGCTCTTGGGTGAAGTCCAAGACAAAGCTGACAGGGTCAAAGAGAAGATTGACCTTAAAGAAGAAGCTGAAGCAAAGGAGAAATAATTGGATTTGGGGGAAGAAGCACCATCTCTTGACCCTATTCTTCCTAAAGAGCCATTCTTAAAAGCATTGAATGCATTGAGTGGTAAGGCTTTGGAACGTGTTCCACTCTTTAGTGGACAAATGGATCCAAATTCAGTTGTGAATTGGATAGAAAGCATTGAAAACCATTTTGAATGTGATGGTATCTCTAAAGCACAAAAGGTAATGGTGGCCAAGTCTAGACTAAGAGGTTCAGCTCTTACTTGGTGGAAGTTTGTGCAAACCGAGGGGGAAAAGGATGAAAAAGGTCCTATTGTGACATGGAAGGGAATGGTATCCAAAGTGAAGAAAAACTACCTTCCTAATGATTATGAAGTTCAACTTCATAGGAGGAGACACAATCTGAGGCAAAAGGAACTAGATGTCCAAGCCTACACCGAGGAATTTCAAAAACTATGTTTGAGATCCAAGATAGTTGAAGATGAGAGTATCAAGCTTGCAAGATACTTGAATGGCCTCAAATGGTCAATTCAAGAAGAGATGAGCCTAGTGAACTTCAAATCCATTAGGAAATTCTATCAAATGGCCTTGAAGATGGAGGAGAAGAGCAAGAGAAAGCAAGAAATCTCCAAAGGTAAAGGCAAAGGAAAAGATACCAAAGGTCAAAGAGGTGGTTATGGTGGAAGAAGTTCTGATTCAAGAGCTCAAGCTGAGGTAAAATTCAGTGAGCAGCAAGAAGGAAGCTCAAGTAGAGGTGGTAGAGGAAGGAATTATAACTCTAACTCTAGAGGAAGAAGTGGTGGTTCTTCACAAGGAGGAAGAGGCAATTATTTTTCCAATATGAAGTGCTACCATTGCAATCAAATGGGGCACCCTGCCTATAGATACCCTAAGAAAGGTGGTTCATCACAAGGAGGTGATAAGAGAGCTAACCTTTTTCATGAAGACACAAATGCAGTAGACAAGCATTCTAATATTCCATTAAATTCAAAGGAAGGATAGAACCTCATGATGAGGAGGACTCTAATCAAGGAATCGGTGAAGGAGGAGTCAAGCCAAAGGAGGTCTTTGTTTAGAATAAAATGCAAGATAATGGGGAAAGTATGTAGGGTCATCATTTATTCAGGCTCTACTGATAATATAGTGTCAGAGAAAGCAATCAGCAAGTTGAAGTTGACAAGAATATCCCATACCAATCCTTACAAGGTCACTTGGCTTAATAAAGGACAGTATGTGTTAGTGAATGAGCAAGCATGGGTGGAGTTATCCATTGGAAGGTACAAAGACAAAGTTTGATGTGATGTGTTGCCTATGGATGCATGTCATTTTCTCCTAGGTATACCTTGGCAATTTGACCGCCAAGCCATACATGATGGAGGAAATAATTCCTATTCTTTCAAGAAGGATAATACAACCTTCAAAATTTAGTCATTGTTGGAGGATGCTAAAGTAAAGACAGCAGGTCCAAATGTTCTTATGGTAGGTTAAAAAGAGTTCCTACAAACCATGGAAGAGAGTGAAGGCATAGGGTATGCATTGGTGTTGAAACCAAGAGAAGGAGGTGAAGACAAGGTGACTAAGAAGACTGAATTACCAAAGGAGATTCAAGGTATGTTGCAGACTTACCAAGGCATTGTAAGTGATGGTCAACCTTCAGCCTTACCCCCTCAAAGAGAAATAAGTCATAGAATAGACCTTATCCCAGGAGCTACCCTACCCAAAAAATCAGCCTATAAGATGACCCCTCAACAAAATGAGGAAATAGCAAGGCAAATACAAGAGCTCTTAGACCAAGGCCTAATTAGAAAGAGTATTAGTCCATGTGTTGTACCCACCGTACTTGCACCTAAGAAGGGAGGAACTTGGAGGCTATGTACTGACTCAAGGGCTATCAATAGGATAACCATAAGATATAGGTTCTCTATCCCTAGGATTGAAGACTTAATGGACTATTTAGGTGAAGCAAGGTACTATAGCAAGATAGACTTGAAGAGTGGCTATCACCAAATAAGAATCCATGAAGGACATGAGTGGAAGATAGCCTTCAAGACAAATGAAGGGTTGTATGAATGGCTTGTCATGCCATTTGGATTGTCAAATGCCCCCTCTACATTCATGAGGCTCATGAATGAAGTACTCAAGGACTACATAGGCAAGTTTGTAGTTGTATATCTAGATGATATACTAATTTTTAGCAAGACAAAGAGTGAGCATTTGAAGCATCTTGATATTATCTTCAAGAAGCTGCATGAGGAGAAGTTGATGATCAACTTGGAGAAGTGTGAGTTCATCAAATCAGAATTAGTGTACCTTGGGTTTGTCTTATCACATGGCAATATAAAAATGGATAAGAGCAAGGTGAAGGCTATCATGAATTGGCCTACTCCAAGGTCAGCAACTGAGGTAAGGAGTTTTCATGGTCTTGCACAATACTATAGGAAGTTCATAAGACAATTTAGTGCAATTTGTGCTCCTATGTTAGATACTATCAAAGGAGGATTGAAAACCAAGTTTGTGTGGAATGAAGATGCTAACAAGAGCTTTGAGTTGTTGAAGGAAAGAATAGCTACCCAACCTATTTTGGTGCTACCAAGCTTTGAGAAGTTATTCACCATTGAATGTGATGCTAGAAATGTAGCAATTAGGGTTATTCTAAGCCAAGAGGGTAGACTGGTGGCTTTCCATTCTGAGAAGTTAAGTGAGGCTAAGAGGAAGTACTCCTCATATGACTTAGAGATGTATGCATTGGTCCAAGCTCTAAGAAAGTGGAGGCACTACTTGCTTCCCAAGGAGTTCATTATGTATTCAGACAATCAAGCACTTAGCTTCCTGAATTCACAAGAGAAGTTGAGTCACAAGCACATGAAGTGGGTTGAGTACCTACAAGCTTACACCTTCAATATCAAACAGAAGAAGGGTGTACTAAACAAGGTGGCTGATGCATTGTCAAGAAGAGCCCTCACACTCCAAGAAATTTAGTTGAAAAGCATGGGGATAGATCATTTCAAGGATCTATATGTAGATGATGAGGACTTTTCTGACATCTACAAGGTATGTGTTGAATACAAGAATCATTTTCATAGTAAATATTCTAATTATACTTTGCAAAGTGATCTCTTGTTCAAAGGGAATCAATTGTGTGTTCCTAGAGGCTCCATTAGAGATAATTTGATTCAAGAAAAGCATAATGGTGCTTTGAGTGGTCACTTTGGGATCACTAAGACTCAAGACCTTGTTTAAAGGTTTTACTTTTGGCCTAGAATGAATCTTGATGTTAGGAGGTATGTGGAGAGTTGTGTAGTATGTCAAAAGACCAAGGGCACTTCTATGATAGTCTTTATCAGCCACTACCTATTCCTACTAGGCCATGGGAATGCTTAAGCATGGATTTTGTAGTCGGGCTACCCAAGACAAGACAAGGGATGGATAGTGTTTATGTTTTTGTTGATAGGTTTAGTAAGATGGCTCACTTTGTTCCATGCAAGACTAAAAATGATGCAAGTCAAATAGCATCTCTATTCTTCAAAGAGATAGTAAGAATCCATGGATTTCCTATCAGCATTGTATCAGATAGAGACACAAAATTTATGAGTCATTTTTGGAAGACTCTTTGGCAAAGATTGGGCACCAACTTGTCTTCTGGATCAGCCTACCATCCCCAAACTGATGGTCAAACTGAGGTTGTCAATAGGAGCCTTGGAAATCTTCTAAGATGCTTGACTAAGGAGTATGGATAGCAATGGGATTAGTTGATTGGTCAAGTTGAATATGCCTACAATGACACCATAAATAGATCCATAGGGAAGATTCCATTTGAAATAGTATATGGCCTACATCCTAGAGGTTTCTATGAATTGAGAGATTTGAAGGATGGAGTGAAAGGAAGTGGATATGCTGATGACTTTGCATATGCTATGCAAGAGATTGATGAAACAGTGAGGAAGACATTGACAGAGAACACCATAAAAAATAAGGCCAAAGTGGATGAAAGTAGAAGGATAGTTGAGTTTAATGTTGGTGACTTGGTTATGGTGCATCTCAACAAGTTAAGAATACAAAAAGGATTCCCCCACAAGCTACAAATGAGAAGGATATGACCCTGTCCTATATTGGCTAAGTATGGTGACAATGCATTCAAGGTTGAATTATCAGAAGATAGTGGACTGTCACCCATTATTAATATTGCTGACTTAGTCCATTATAGAGGACCATAGTAAGACATGGATCAGACCCTTCATGAAGTGATCAGAGATGTGGAGGATCTCCAATTACCTACTGCTACAGTCATAGGCCTAGACAGCATACTAGATACAAGAGTCTATAAAAAGACAAGGACTAAAGAGTACAAGGAGCATCTCATTAAAAGGCATGGATAGAATGATGTTGATTCTGTTTGGATAAAAGAATCAAATTTCAAAAAGATGGGATTTGATCCTACCATCATCAATCCAAGGGTGGATTGATCTTCATATTTTGGGGAGGATGGTGTGGGAGCACCTAGGCTAGCCTCGATTGTTTATAAGTTTTTGGCTTGTACTTGACTCTAGCCAAGTCAAGAGGATAGATTTGTTTGTTTGAAGACCTTAGAAGGTCATTTTAAGTTTTGGCTAGGTTAATTAGTCACTAGGACTATGGTCACTAATTAACCTTTGTTTGTTGTTATTTCAATTTCCTAGTGTTAGGAGCTTAGCTTAAGTTGGAATCTTAAATGTGTTCTAAATACATAATGGTTGTTGTAAATATGCCATAAGGTCATAAATGGCCTTGGATCCATAAAACATAATTGGTTATGACTCCTATAATATAGGATTGAGGCACATGACAAAGTTGACAAGTGTTGAGAAGAAGTTGTCTTCAATTTTGCAATTATTGCAAAAGAGTGCATGTCATTCGGGTATCTTTGGATTCCCTAAGTTATAGGATGGTTATGCTGTGGAAAAAAGGCCCTAAAATGAATTAAATTACATCTAATGATACCTAAGACTCGAACACCAAGTTTCATTATGCATTGTAATAGTTTTAGAGAAAGTTAATAGAGCTCTGCAAGCATTTTACAGTGAATTTTCTGTTGTTTTGTGTTGATAGTCATACTTAATGGACTGAATGACTAAATATAATGCTGTATTATTGTTTTATAGGTTATTTATGAACTTTTTCATTTGAAGATAAGGTCATTTTTAGTTCATCTAAGTACTGGTTTTGGGCGTTTTAGTTCAAGGAGTCTATTTTCAGCTTGTTTTGAGTAGTTTAAAGAGTCATGGCTCCTCCAAGAAATCTAACCATGGATAATAATTCATGATAGATGGGAATTTCAGAGGAGTCATTTTTTTACATATTTTTAGGAGTTAGGATTTGTGAAATCATGAAGAACTATTTTATATGCTAGGCCCTAGGCGAGTTTGTGCAGCCCGGTTAGAGGTCTAGAGGTGAAAAGAGTGAAGAAACATTGCTTGGTTTTACAGATTCATACTGCTCCAGGAATTTTTCATGAAGGTAAAAATCATATCTATCCATTATATGAATATAGGAGTCATACCAATCATTTAGGATTTGGTTTGAGCAAGTTTTCTATCAAAACCACAGTTCAGTCCTAGAAATTAGGCCTATTAGGCCTATTTTCCTTGTTTGTAGGAACCCCCTGTACGGTCACTTTCAGACCCAGAACCCTTAATGAAAGTTTTTAAAATTCCAAAAGGGTATCCAAATCAAGTTTTATTTTTCTGATTTGTTTTGGAAAAGTTTACTAAAAAGGGGAAAAATAGACTGGTGAAGGGTACAAGGATATAGGCCTATTTTAAGGTCTCTACATGATGAATTGATTAAGTTGATAGGAATATTATTCAAGATCCTTCCAAAATGGTTCAAATGGGAAATATTATGATTCTTTACATGATGTAGAACATCCCTACACTTTTGAAGCAAGTTTATGGAGATTTGGCACTTAGAGCCTTCTAAGTGATAGTGGGAAAGTGAATCAAAATCAAGGTGTGGATCATTCAAGGTGAATTTTTCAAGGTGTGACTCTTGTAAAAGAGTTTGAATAGGTCTTAGTTAATTATCTAAGCCTATTAGGAGGTCCTATAGAAGGATAGGATACTAAGAGGCAAGAGAAGTCTCTTGGAGGGAGTTGAAATCTAAGCCTTGAAGTTTATCATACATCAGTCCAATATCCCTGATTGTTGATGTTGTCTGCTTCACAATGACAAATTCTTGTTCTATCATACCAGTATCTTTCAATATTTTCTTTATGGTACTATCAACTCTTTTCTTTTCCATTTTCTGTGCTTGTGATGATTGTGCAGAGTCAAATTTCTCCTCATGTGTCCCAAATCTAGGGATCTTAGCATCCAAATTGCTCTTAAGCAATTTGATCACATATCCTTCAATCTCAACTTCTGAAACTTCATACTCAAGTGCATCTACAAATTCTACTCTTGGTTAAACTACTTCAATGTAGGTAAAGTTAGTATCAACAAAAAAACATATATCATCCTTGTATTTCTCCACAATAGATGGTGGAATTCTTGATCTTTTCTTCATTTCATTATGAAAGGTCTTAATTACCAAAGTAGCACTTTCATTTACTTTTTCTATAGGGTGTCTTAGGTACACTTTGTTGATTCTATCCATATAGTTTCTATTGTCATTCCAATCAACTCCAATAGTGTATGGGAATCTTCTCAACAAATGAAAAAACATATAAGTGATCAGAGATGAAAATCTAAATTGTGAGTTCTTGGTCTTTCTGATCTTCTCAAGGTTCTTTGTCGACTGAATCCTTAGAATTTCACACATATCTACTTGTACTTCTTATATACACATAAGATAAGCTGCATGTAACATGCCAACTACCATATCATCTTCTCTAGAACTTGCACAAAACTTTGAAGTCAAAATTCTGCATACATATCTATCATCATCCTGTTCAATCTTGTTAATAACAATTCCTCTTCCATTGTATGAAGACTTGGTGTTTTCTAACATAGTTTCCTTAACATTTTTCTCATTTAAAGGAATTACTCCAGATTTAGATAAACCAATTACCTCATGAATAAGGTCTACGGTGATGTCTATGACTCTATCATCTAGCCAAAAATTTCCATTGTGAATTCTGCTCAAAATTATCTTGGTCCATTCATCATTTTGGAATTCATAGTGAAGTGTATACTTGATAATATCAATCTCATTCAGATATTCAAACCCTTCTTTGTAAGACATATCCTAATTATAGATCTTTTCATACTCCATGATTAGGTTACCATCTCCTATGGTCTCAAACTTACATTTCAAAGAACCTCTTATATCTTCTAAATGTAAAAATCTGTATGGAAGGGATGACAAGGCTAAACTAGGGTCTTCTTCCAAAGGCTCTATAGGTTCCTTCTCCATTCTAGGTCTGACTGAATCTTTGATGTGGTGAAAAAGTGATGCATCCATGATTCTATAAAAATACAACTTCTTTGATAGTGATTACTTAGAAAAATACCTCAGAATCACAATTTAGGGCTTTGCGTAGATCTGGTAAGAAATCTATCTCCAAATCTTGCAAACTGCTCTCAATCTCCACTAACTAGCTCTCTTTATCACTTGAATGGTCAACTAATACCAATCATATTCTTTTATCCTTCAAATCTTTCAAGATTCTGACATTGCATTAAATTTCTTTACCGCTTCATGCCAAAAAGTTGTTCCTGGTTACCTACAAAACTTCATTCTTTTCGTGTACTCGCATGCATACTCATAAATTTATGTGCTCTTAACCATAGCTTCATAATATCATATACTAGCTCATATTAACTTCGCAAGATTCAGTTCAATTTATTCTAACTTTTATACTATTCTGATACATTACTCTAACACATAATTCAAGAAATAAATGTTTAAGTGCTTTGAGATGAATTAGGAAGTGACTCACACTTACTCTAAGGTACTTTACCTATCTGATTTCTTGGTATACTGAGTGTGCTTGCTTGATCTGTGGCTTTAACAAATTCAACTTTTTCCAAGTTATTATGGCATCCTCTCTAACTATTGTTTGTGCTCACATTTCTCCTTGTATAGTTTCTAGCATTAGGGTTTCTCATGTTGTTCATTCTGCAAAATTTTTCTATGTGACCAAAATTGTTGCATATCTGACAAACTACTCATTGTTTCCATATCTTTGTCCTATCTGACTAATTTGTGATCTTTAATTTTTGGCAATATGTCCAATCTTGTTGCTTCTATAACACACAACTCCATTTCTTTTGTTCATGTCTCCAATAGGTCTCTTATCTATAGGGTTAGTATCTCTAAACATTCTACTACCATTGTTATCATTAGATCTAGGTTTCTTACAATCAATAGCTCTATGTCCAAAACCATGACAATTATAACAATATCCAGAGATAGGTTTAAATTTCTTACCTGTACAATATATTTTCATGTGTCCAAAGGAATTGCATGAAAAACATCTACCTTTGAATTCTCTTCGCATATCTTTAGGTGGTTCATCTTCTTTAGGTATGTCTTCAGATTTGTTAGCTTCATCAGACTTCTTTTCATCTTTACTCTCAGAGTGTTCCGGATCTGGTTCTTTGCATTCCTCAATCTTCTTAGCGAACTTTTCTTCAAGATACCCAAGACCAGTTTTATCATAGGATGGTTTCTAATAAGACATTTGTTCATCAATATTTTCACTACTAGAATACAATTTCTCAAGATATTGTTTAGACTGAGTCAATTCTCCTTTCACAATTGTATTGTACTTCTCAAGTTCAGCATACTAAAAATTTGTTTTCTCAAGTTCAAATGTCACTTTACTAAGTTTAGACTTCAGATTTTCATTCTTAGATTTCATATTAGATTCATCTTTACTATTCTCATCTTTTAATCTTAACTTCAAATCTACAATCTTTAACTCATGTTTAAGGATCTAATTTTCTTTCTTTAGTTTTGAAATTTCATCACAGTCCTTGACTTGAATTGTGGGTTCTTTCTTTGATTTCAGATCTTCCATCTTTTCTTTTAGTTTCTCAATATAATTTTTTACATCATCATATTTCTCTTTCAAAGTGTCTCTTTCTTCGGTAAGAATATCAATATGTTCAAGAGATTCTTCAATATTCTTTTGCAATTGATCCATATCCATAGTGATCTTACTCAAGCTATTAGGCTTTCTCCGAATAACTTTGTTCTGAGTAACTATGCTCTAATACCAATTGTTAAAAATAGGAAATACTGAGAGGGGGGATGAATCAATATTTCACAAACTTTTACTTTTGCCCAATTATGGATATAACAAATTAACTTGAAGCTTGCATAAGAAACTAAACTAAGAAAATTGAATAACAAGCATAGAAATAAACTAAATGAGCTCATAACACCATGTTTTTTCTCAAGGAAACCCTGGCCAAGGGAAAACCCCGGTGGGGATGATACCCACAACTAATCCACTAATCAAAAGTATCCAGTTAAGGATGTTGACCCTGTTAGGTACATACATATAGTATCTTTGTCCTGATTAAAGGACTCTAGGCCTTGTTAGAAGACTCAACCCTATTAGGAGTTTCTATTACAAAATAGAATGCTTTGCAAGATGAGCTCACTTCTCAAACATGATATATATAATGATATCTTCAAATACAAAGGTAAGGTACATAACCATTTACTCCTATCAAATAGCTTTCCTATTATGATTTAGCTTTGTAGGATATTTACTTTCATATACAAAGTTTACTTGCTTTCTTTCTTACAATATACAACTTTGCATCATACTTTTCTTATTACAATTTCTATATGTATCATGTGTGTACTTCACATTACATAGTTCTTACATTTATACAAGTTATTACAATTAATAACTTCCAGTCAGCTTACAATACATAAAATCTTCTCAAAATATAAAACCAATTCATGTTGCCTTAGGGTTAACATCTAGTATGTCATCCCTACACAGTTAAGTCATTATTTTGATAAAAAAAAATAATCCCTTAACTTAATATGATCACATTCTATCTTCTTCTTTGTTTAGGTCAGCTCAACACTGTCTCTATAAGTCTTTAATATATTATTTTGTACATACCGTATAGATGTGCACTCTCATATGTGACTTTTATAAACATAGAATTATCCATGCTCAAGTGCGCATGCACTTAACCTACTTCTATGAACATCGCTAATCAAAACTGTCTTCAATTAGACTGGTAAACACTACTGTGCTTAGACAATTTTCTATTGCACTCATACAAGACTGCTTCCAACTATTTTGTGAGCTTCATGGTGAGTATATTTTTCCATAATGACAACATTTTGATATCCTACTTAGCCAAATTTCCAATGAGAGCATAGAGAGAGAGAGAGAGAGAGACCATGAATCTGATAGGCTAGAAAGTTGTGTTATGCTAGGTGATCCATGGGAAGAGAAAAGGGAAGGAGATAAGTAGAAAGGATAGCAAGATATGTTATGATATTTCCAATTTACTCAAAGAGAGAGCGAAAGGAGAATTATTGGTCTATCAAGTTGTGCTATGCTAGTCAACTCTACCTTAAAAAAAATTTGCATGAAAATGGCTTAAAAATATTTTGTGCACAAGGGTAGCTTAAAATGTTTTTGCACTTAGGAGTAGCTTAAAATTATTTTCACACGGGGGTGACTTAAAATTATTTGTGCACAGGGGTGTCTTAGGGATCACTCTTGTGGATCTGTGAAAAGAGAGCAAGCCTAAGGAAAGGTTGTTTCCATCAGGATCAAATAAAAAGCTGCATATAATGTACAAGGGAGGTCATATGTATTCCCCCTCCTTATGATGGAAACATACGTGGCATAATAAGGAAATAGAATCAAGGATACCTACTTCAAAAAATCAATAAAATATCCTAAAAAGGAACAATGTATGTCATAAACTTAGCTCAGAGTGTTAAATTTTATGATCTACGAAAATAGATAATCGTGAAAGGATATTCTTATTTTGGAAAGAGACCCTTCAAAGGAAGAGATATTAGCTGCAATACATCTACCTCCAAGAGGAGTTCTTGAACAAATATAACATCTTCAAGGCAAAGACGGGAAGAGAACAAGAATGCACCCTTCTAGCCCCCTAATACTAGGTCAAAAAGGGATTCTTGATGAAGGATGACATACTTTGGAATGAAAAGTAAGGGAATTTATTTATGATGAGCATGGTTTTATAAATAAATAAGAGGTTTTGATCAAGGATGCACACCTCTCATATAGGTGAGAATGTTGAATCAAAATAAATAATTCTTTATAACAAAAGAATGTCACATGATTAAAAAATGCCACTATACTAAGGAATATAGATGAAACCTTACCCCCCAAGTGTGAAGGAAATATAACATATGTGAGGCATCCCTGATGACAATTACTCCATAATAGATATACATTTCCAAGAAATATAAGCTACAAACCGTAGAAAAATCTTAATGTAAAACAAACATATTTACACTATAAAAGAAACCACATCATAAAGTAATCAATTCATCAAGGAGAGAGACAAATGACATGGATGATTATTTATGAGAGACATTCCATTTGAGGCATGAAAAAGATATTTAAGAAAATATGTTAGTATCTTGCATGAAACAAAGTATCTCATACCAAAAAGGATGTATTATCATTAAATAATACAAATCCATGAAAAGATGACGAGAGAGGGAAATAAGGATGTCACATTATGCCTACTTAGTGGTCAACCCAATTATGCAAGATATGCACTTCCAAACAAGTAATAAATTGTAAAAATGATATCAATTTTATGAAGGAGAAATATCCTTGAACAATAAGTCCATATATGGAAGGACATAAAACTATAGAATAGATGATCAAAAAAGAGATCATGGATCCTTGGAAGGAAGAAATAAATGGAAGACGATGATATATTTCCCCTCAGCTAAAATAAAAAGAAGAGTTTCCTATTATGATGTCCCTAATACACATTACATAAAGAGCCCTGCATAATGGAGAGAAACATAATAGGAAAATAATATGCTAAGGTATTTCTTTGATATTGTAAGATATTAAAATGTGTGTAGTGTTTGCAAAAATGTGAAGAAAATAATATATCCTTTATGAATAGAGGAGTTGGGGAAGGTAAGGTCTTCTTCTTAACCCCAAATTCCCAAAAGAAAGATCCAAATTGATTAACCACAAGAAAATGATTAATGCATAAATGAATCAATCAATGAAGAATATGAAGAAAGAGGAAAACCTTACATTCCGTTATGGAAGAGAGTATTAAAATCTTAATTGAATTGAAGAAAAATACTAACCTCAAAGTATAACAAATCTAGAAATTGTTGTTTTCTGGTGTCTGTATTGAGTTACTGGAAATTTTGCAAACGGATCTGGAATAGAAACACAGAGATAGAGAAAACCTAGAAATCTTTTCCTTTTCTAAACCAGGTCGACCTTGACCCCTTTATGTTGACCTTGACCTACGTTGCTCCGATAGAAATTATGTTCACGAATCTTGAAAATTTTCTGAAAAGGGTATCTGAATCTGCTCTGTAATTTTTTTTTTGCACCTGTTCCTACAAGAAAAATGGTTTTTTTTCTTGGATGAGGGGTTTGCCTTGGTCAAACCATGGTTTTGGAATTAACCTTGAAATATAATTGAAATTGCAGTAATAAAAAAAGTAAATTGAATCCACAAGTATGGATAGTCCAAATGAATGTAGAATTTTAGGATGTAGGATGTCTCAAATCAATTACCTTTAGATCATCAACACCAATATTGAATATATCTTGGAATAGGAAGAATCTTGAATGGATATGGATGGAGAAATCTTCAACAAGAGGACTCCATAGAGCTTGAATCCTTCAATGGCTACTCCTTGATGAATTGGATCTCGAATGCTTAAACACTTGAATGCTTGAATGCTTGAATGCTTAATTGATAATTTCTTGATTATGTTTTTCGATGGTCACTTGAATTGAAATGAGAGGAGAAGGCTACCTTATATACTAGTGTAGGGCACAAACTTCTAGAGAGGCGGACATAGGAGAAATAAATTCACATTAAGCCTATACCTTTAGAAGTGGACCTAAATTAAATATCATTTAAGATTTTACTATTTCAAAGCCCGAAACAACTGACCCGGAAGTGGGAAATAATGCTTTTTGAAACCCGACATATGGAAACCTTTGGAATTTGAAATTTGGACCCTTGGTCAGGGTCAAGGTTGACCTTGACCCAGAAGTTTGACCTTGACCCTGAGGTCAAGAACCTCAAATTCTCAGAGCAGGATGCCAAAAACGGGCAGAAAAGAAGTGGAAAATAGGGCAGGATAGGGGAACAAGCCAGATCCAAGTCAAAGACCCATTCAATGTGTTTGACATGACCCTAAACCACTTACTCAGAGGGATAAACCATTCCTAAATGGAAGTGCTTCCATTTTCCAACGATACATTTAGCCCCCACTTTAGCAAGAGTATGGACTTGATGCAAACTCTTGGTAAAGGAGATCACAAAGAGAAAGAAATCTTATTGAAATCAAAGGGATAAAGCAATCCTCAAGCCCCCAAGGACTTAAGACTTTGTCAACCCCAATATTACAATAAGAGAGACATCACTAGAAAAAAGAGAGAAAAGGGTGTGATTACCTCACCCAATGAGAACTTATGTCCCATTGTGAACCACACAAGGAAATCGTGCAACTAGAAAGATGGAGTTGAACTGCCTAGTGAATGTGGCTACTCACTAGTCAACCTATCAAGGATTCACCCTCAGGAATATTCTCATTCCAAAGGAGAAAATCCAAAACAAGAGAGATCCAGTCTTAAGGAAATCTTTGACCTTAGGGGATCAAAACTTTGAAAATTGAAACTAGAGGGATCAATAGATCCTATAAGGTAAAAATCCATGCTTTAAGGATTAGTCACTAATCCATAAAGGGGGGAAAAGCTTTGAAAAATATATTGAAAGTGTGTGTACAAAAAGTGAGCAGAGCGTATGCCCCACGTTAAAGTTATTGCTAACACTTCAACAGGGGCAATGGCTTGAACGAAAACATAAACAACTCCACTAATTACATTTGCACTACGAGATGCCCCCAAGAAAAGATAAATCAAGGGAAATACAACATAAACATATAGAGAACACGGAAGGGATCTACCTACTGTGGGGTCAGTATAATCACAAGATACTATATATATATATATATATATATATATATATATATATATATATATATATATATATATATATATATATATATATATATATATATATATATATATATATATATATATATATATATATATATATATATATATATATATATATATATATATATGATATTATTACAAATGAATTGACATCATTCCCCAAAGAAAGTAGAACTACAATCACAATGGAGGAAAGAAAATGCAAGAGTTACAAAGAAATCCTTTTCGGACCACAACATAGAGACCAAAAAGAATCAGTGCTACCAAGTCACAAATCCAAGAAGACTACACAAGGAGAATATTTATGAATAATAGCAAAGGTACAACATAACATGAAAACAACATATAGAAGAATCAAGATACATATAGAGGAATAGTACAATAGGTTCAATTCCTTTATCACCTTATACCAACAAAGTAACAAGGGTCCTATAAAAGAATCTAACAAATATTTAGCAAACATGTCACAAGAGAAACACAATACAACAGGAAAACACACAAAAATCTACCATGAAGGAAAATCCAGTCAAGCACATTGCCTACTCTCCCCATCTTAGTCTATATCATTTAGGGAAGGTGGGAAACTTACAACAGGGAATATATCTAACACAATAGGAATAATAGCAAATTCCAAACAAGGATCCTCTTGAGAATCATGACGTTTGATACTAGGTGTAATTATCAATTGTGTTAAAAGTATATTAGGTAAATCAGTATCAATGTCAATAGTCTCATATTCATCATTAGCATCATTAGTATCATCAATAGTATCTTCTTCATCAAGATTAATCTAAATATGATGCAAACTGCGTAGAAGAAAGCTTGAAACAGTGAATGATGGTTAAGGGATTGATACCCAAATTGTGGAGTAAAGTGCCCTACACCTATCACAAGTGTAGAAAGGAAAAGGAATAAGGTTATCACAACCTTGAAACCCTAAAGGAAACCTAATCACTAGGTTCTTCCAAGTCCCAAAAGTACCAATAACCAAGATTGGCTATGAAGCGCACTTAACCCAATTTGTGAACAAACCCCATGAAATGACTAGAAGGACCAAGGGTGACCTATGTTCATGGATCTCACCTATTTAGGTCCTATTCAATTAGTTCCAATGGTTATTTCATTCAAAAGAAACCCATACAACATAGTTGCTTCACAAATCCAAAACTAGGCTTGTAGCCCTTCCTAGGAGAGATTTTGATCCTAGACCAAAATACTTCCATACAATGTATTGAAAAAAAATTAGATTCAAATACCCTTTTGGACTTTAGGGATCATATACAAGTACCAATATGTGAAACTGAAATGAAGATAAGAAAACACCTAATCTAGGCACAACTATTAGGCCTAATTAGGTCTGCAATTGCACTACAAGTGTTATTTCCTCCAAACCAATGCCCAACCCAATTATGGGAACATGTGAGGGCATATACAAGGACCGTAAATCCTAAATTTTAGGTCTTGGTGAATCCCCAACAAAGAGTTATGTTGACTGTACTCAGTCGCTTGCAGGTGCACACATAGGGATGTACACCTAGGGCATCATGGTGAGCTCATCTCCCTGCAAGTTACCACTTCTAACCTACATAAATTGAAATTACATAAAAAAAACTTGAATTCCACCAAGGGGCATCAGATTCCCATGGTG
Organism: Chamaecyparis obtusa; assembly: GCA_027943335.1. Taxonomy (NCBI): domain Eukaryota; kingdom Viridiplantae; phylum Streptophyta; class Pinopsida; order Cupressales; family Cupressaceae; genus Chamaecyparis; species Chamaecyparis obtusa. The sequence continues at coordinate 174,816 of BSBK01002030.1, forward strand.
GAATCGATCAGAATACTCAAAACCAATTGAAACCTTGGTTTTAGGCCTACAATCCAAGCAGCCAAACAAAAACTTTGATAACTCACAAACTAGGATTGATCAAAGCATGAAATCAATTGCAAATGAAAGTAGATTCATAGAGAAAACTTTTTGCTTCATAAATTCATTCCCTCATGTCCATACCAGTCCGTACACTCCAATTGTCCTCAAGATTTGCAGAGAAATGGTTATGTTTTTATTGATTCAAAATTCCAAATTACATATCCTTACCTTCCACCCACCTAGTAGGGCTTATGAAGGCCTCCCCCATCATTTACAAACTAAATTTCAAACTATATGACCATTGGGGTACAACTTTTTAGCACTTTTTCTATTCTAGGTGACCAAGATTGGTCCATACCTAAGTCTAATGATCCAACATGGATACAAACCATTAAAAAATGAAAATTGAAAAATCCTAAACTTTTAGGCCCTTTGACCATCTTTGACCATAGTTGACCAAGGGCTTATACTTGTGCCAATCTTGGAACTAGGTCTTACAATTTGGTCTAGATGCCTAGATGATAGATCTAACCTAAACTAGATGTTCTTAGGACTTTGATTAATCATCATTTATTGTGGGTGCTCCTGCACCATACTCCCCTTGAGTTTAGAACTCAAGTTCCTACTTGAGGTTAACTGTTCCACCAAAGTTCCATGTTGCTTGATCTGGTCTTCAGTCATCCAAGTTGCATCTATGTTGGGGAGTCCTTTTCATTTGCCTAGGTACTGCATGTACTTCTTGGTTATGGTCTGCTTCAGCAACTTGGTGTCCAATATTTCCTCTAATTCCACTGGTTTTCTTTGAGGGAGGTTTGTGACATAGTCTCCATCATTCATATCTTCCTACTCACCTTGTTCATTTGTTGAATCTGTCATAACTTTGTAGGGGGTGAGGTCTACAACATTGAAAATTGGAGAAATCTGCAAGGTAGGAGGAAGAGAGATCTCATATGCATTTTCACCCATTTTTTTTAGTATACTGCATGGTCCTACCTTCTTCATGTGAAGTTTGGAATATCTACCCTTAGGTAGTCTCTCTTTCCTTAAGAATGCCCATACCTTGTCTCCAACTTTGAAGTGGATTTCCCTTCTTCTTTTATCAGCATGTTCCTTGTATTTCAAAGTGGATCTTTGTAGTGCTTCCTTTACCTCATGCTACACCTTTGTGATGATCTCTGCCAATTCTTTCCCTTGAGCACTGATTTTGAAATTAGATGGTAGTTATACCAAGTCCAATTATCCTTTGGGATGAAGGCCATACACTGCTTGGAAGGGGGTCTTGCCTGTTGACCTGTTCATGGAGTCATTGAATGCAAACTCTGCCTAGGGAAAGAGTAGATCCCAACTCTAAGAATGTTTTTTGGTTAGGCATCTTAGGAGATTGCCTAAGGATCTATTTACTACCTCAGTCTTCCCATCAATTTTTGGGTGATAGGCAGAGCTATAGGTTAGATTAGTTCCTAGTTTCTTGAAAAGTGTCCTCCAAAAGTAGCCTTGAAACTTCACATCCCTGTTAGATACAATTGTTTGAGGAAAACCATGGATACTAACTACCTCTTTAAAGAAAATGTGTACAATATGAGAAGCATCATTTGTTCTTTTACATGGTACAAAATGGACCATTTTACTAAATCTATCCACTATCACAAAAACACTATCAAAACCTTGTTTTGTTCTAGGCAACCCCATTACAAAATTCATTGAGATTGACTCCCATGGTCGAGAAGGAATTGGTAAGGGTTGATATAAACCTTGATTTTTTAACACACTTTTAGCCTACTGATAGATGGTGCAAGTCTCTATGAACTTTTTAACATCATTGTTCATCTTTGGCCAAAAATAACTCCTCCTCACCATGTCTAATGTCTTGTCGATGCCAAAGTGTCCTCCTAGGCCACCACAGTGCTTCTCCCTTATTATATTTGTCCTCATTGAACATTTGGGAGTGCATAATTGAGCTCCTTTGAATAGGAGTCTGTTCTAAATCAGGTATTCAAAAAAATTAGTATGGTATCTTCCAACCATCTTTGTGCAAACTTGAAAAAATTCTGCAAAATTAGGATCATCAAGGTATAGATGTTTGAGGGAATAAATTCCCACACTTTGAATTTGTATCTCTTCAACTAGACCAACCTTTCTGCTAAGGGCATCTACCACTTTTTTTGCTACACCCTTCTTGTGCTTTATGTTGAAGGTGTAGGCCTGCAACTGTTCCATCCATTTAAGATGTCTGATAGAGAGCTTTTCCTATGAATTGAGAAAACTTAATGCATGGTTGTCAATATATACCACAAATTATTTTGGGATTAGATAGTGCCTCCATTTCTTGAGGGCTTGGACCATGGCATAGAGTTCCAAGTCATAGGTTGAGTACTTCCTTTTGGCCTCATTTAATGTATCAAAGAAGAAGGCAACTAGCTTACCTTCCTGACTTAGGACTGCACCTATGGCTGAGTTACTTGCGTTTGTCTACACAGTGAAGAGCTTGTTGAAATTAGGTAGAACCAAGATAGGGTATTGGGAAACTCTATTTTTCAAGTATTGAAATGCATCATTTGCTTCCTTTTTCCAAGCAAACTTATTCTTTCTTCCTCCTTTAATGGTGTCAAGCATTGGTGCACACACATGACTGAATTTTTTAATAAACTTTCTATAGAAGGTGGCAATTCCATGGAAGCTTCTTACATCACCTTGGTTCTTTGGTGGAGGGCAATTGATGATTGCTTCAACCTTCTCAAGGTCCATCTTGAGGGTACCTTGTGAGATCACAAATCCTAGGAATACAAGTTCCTTCTTCAAAAACATGCACTTTTCCAAGTTGATCACCAACTTGTGTTGATTAAGTCTCCTTAGTACCTATTCTACATGATCAAGATGCTCTTCCTTGCTATGACTAAATATTATTATATCATCAAGGTAAACAACAACAAATTTTCCAATAAAATCAATGAATATCTCATTCATAAGCCTCATAAAAGTACTAGGGGCATTACTAACCATTCAAATAAACCTTCACTTGTTTTGAATTTTGTTTTCCATTCATCTCCTAGTTTGATCCTGATCTAATGGTATCCAGAATTCAAGTCTATCTTGGTAAAGTAGCAAGCACCTCCTAGTTGATCCAATAGATCCTCAATCATGGGCATGGGGAATCTATATCTTATAGTGATCTTGTTTAGGGCTCTACTGTTAGTACACAACTCCATTTTCCATCCTTTTTAGGGGCTCAGACTGATGGCACAGCACAAGGACTGAGACTTTTTTGAATAAGTCCTCTTTCCAATAGTTCACTGACTTGTTTTGCAATCTCTGCATGCTGCAGTGGTGTCATCTTGTATGGGGCCTTGTTAGGCAGGGATGAACCAGGTATCAAGTCAATTTGGTGACTAATATCTCTTAAGGGAGGCTTGTCGGAAGGTCACTAGCAGTGACATCTCTATATTTTTCAAGCAATTCCTTAGCTTCATTTGGTATACGATCACTTTGATCAGACCTTATATTATCTTTGGGCTTAGAAAGTAGGACAAAAGTGTCTATTTCAAGTTCCTTTAATTTTTTCAACATCTCTTTCTCACCCATGATGATGATAGTAGGTTCCTTTTTAGATTTGTTATCAGGTAGGGGCTTCATAGTAAAGGTGTTTCCATCTTTGGTGATGGAGTAAGTGTTCTTCCTACAATGGTGTATGGAATCTACATCAAACTCCCAAGACCTTCCTAGAAGGATTTGTGAAGCATCCATTTCAACAACATCACAAAGAACTTTATCTTTAAAGTCTGCAATTGAAAACTCTATCCATGCTTGTTTTGTTACTAGAGTTTGTTGACCCTGTGTTAACTAAGAAACATGATAGGGAAAAGGATGTGGCTTCTTAGGAAGATTTAGTTTTTGAACCATTTCACTAGATGCTAATTTTTCAGTTGAACCAGAATCTATGAGTAGATTACATACCTTTCCATGGCATTTGATCTTTGTCCTGAAGAGGTTTTTCCTTTGTGGAGGTTCTAGTTTTGTGGCACTTAAAGAAAGACTTGTCTCATCATCAAGCACACTCCTTTTGGTTCTAATTCCCTTGCATCTAAATTCTCATCTTGTTTGTCCTCTTGAATGATTTGTGCTCTTCTCTCACCTTGATTGTTATTATTCCTCTTCTCAGGGCACCTTCCTGCATGATGTCCTAACTGATTACAATAGTAACATTTTAGGGGTCCATTTCCTCTCCCTATATTTTTTCTTCCTCTATTGAAGGGCCTCCTTCCTCTATAGTTCCCTCTTAAGTTTGAATCATTATTCTCTTTGTCTCCTTGGTTAGGGGTTCTACTATTGCTGCCACCATTTTGTCCTTTGTTCCAAGAGGTTCCTCTTCCTCTAAAGTTCTTCCCACTATCATTACTCTTTCCCTTTCCAAACTCCTTCTTTCTCTTCCATTTCTTCTCTACCTTTAGTTCCATTTGATAGCACTTGTTGACTGTGGTAGGGCAGTGTAGGCTAAGTTCCTCTTGAATGGATACCTTCAGACCATTCATATATCTTGCTAGTTTTTCTTCTTCATCTTCTGCTACATTTGTCTTCATACATAGCTTTAGGAACTCTTTGGTGTATGAGCCTACATCCATGTCTTTTTGTTTTAAACTTTTCTTCCTCCTATGGAGTTGTACCCCATAATCTTTAGGTACATATGTCTCTTTGATCAGGGCTATCATCCTAATCCATGAATTTATCATGCTCTTTCCATTCTTCACCCTCTCTATTTGGATGAAGTTCCACCAAGTTAGGGCTGCTCCCTTCAACTTGGATCTTGCCATCTTTACCCTCTGCTTCTCAGGGATGTCCTCACATTCAAAGAATGTTCTCAAGGCCTCTATCCAATCCAAGGCCAAATATGCATTCATCTTACCATTGAAGACCAGTAAGTCTATCTTCTCCTCCATGGTTCTTCTTCCCATGGACTTCAAGGCATTGATGAAGGGTCTTTGGTCTGCAAGAATGTCCTAATCAGGGTTTTCTTCCTCCTCTTCACTCCCTTGTTCATTTTTAGACCCATCCTCTTTGTCCTTATCTAACTTCTTTTCAAGTTCTTGGAGCCTCTTAGTTAAGGTTTTATTTTCTGCCCTTTGTTCTCTCACCATCTTTACTAATTCATTATTTTTGACCCTTGCAAGGATCTCTTCATCCTCAAGACCAAACATAGCTCTGGTACCACTTGATGCAAAGTGGGTAGCAGGAAGCTTGAAACAATGAATGATAGTTAAGGGATTGGTCCCTTAGATACCCAAACTATGGATTAAAGATCCCTACACCTATCACAAGTGTAGAAAGGACAAGGAATAAGGTTATCACAACCTTGAAACCCTAAAGGCAACCTAATCACTAGGTTCTTCCAAGTCCCAAAAGCACCAATAACCAAGATTGGCTATGAAGCACACTTAACCCAATTTGTGAACAAACCCCATGAAATGACTAGTAGGACCATGGGTGACCTATTTTCATGGATCTCACCTATTTAGGTCCTATTCAATTATTTCCAATGTTTCTTTCATTCAAAAGAAACCCATACAACATAGTTGCTTCACAAATCCAAAACTAGACTTGTAGCCCTTCCTAGGAGAGATTTTGATCCTAGACCAAAATTATTCCATACAATGTATTGAAAAAGTTGGATATTTAGATACCCTTTTTTACTTTATGGATCATATCCAAGCACCAAGATGTGAAACTAAAATGAAGATAAGAAAAAACCTAATCTAGGCAAGGCTATTAAGCCTAATTAGGTCTACAATTGCACTACAAGTGCTATTTCCTCCAAACCAATGCCCAACCCAATTATGGGAACATGTGAGGGAATATACAAGGACCTTAAATCCTGAATTTTAGGTCTTGGTTAATCCCCAACAAAGATTTTTTTTAACTGTACTCAGTCGCTTGCAGGTGCACACATAGAGATGTACACCTAGGGCATCATGGCGAACTCATATCCTTGCAAGTTACCACTTCTAACCTAAATAATTTTAAATTAAATAAAAAAACTTTAATTCCACCAAGAGGCATCAGATTCCCATGGTGGAATCGATCAGAATACTTAAAACTAATTGAAACCCTGGTTTTAGGCCTACAATCCAGGAAGCCAGACAAAAACTTTGATAACTCACAAACTAGGATTGATCAAAGCATGAAATAAATTGAAAATGAAATTAGATTCACAAAGAAAACTTTTGGCTTCAAAAATTCATGCCCTCCTATCCATACTAGTCTATATACTCCAATTGTCCTCAGGATTTGCAGAGAAATGGTTATGTTTTTATTGATTCAAAATGCCAAATTACATATCCTTACCTTCCACTCATCTGGTATGGATTATGAAGGCCTCCCCCATCAGTTACAAACTGAATTTAAAACTATATGACTATTGGGGGGTTGTTTACAACTTTTGGCAAAAGTTGTCAAAATTGCAAAGCAACTTTTACAACTTTTTAGTACTTTTTCTATTCTAGGTGACCAAGATTGGTCCATACCTAATTCTAATGACCCAACATGGATCCAAATCATTAAAAAATTAAAATATAAAAATCCTAAGCTTTTAGGCCCTTTGACCATCTTTTACCATAGTTGACCAAGGGCTTATACTTGTGCCAATCTTGGAACTGGGTCTTACAATTTGGTCTAGATGCCTAGATGATAGATCTAACCTAAACTAGATGTTCTTAGGACTTTGATTAATCATCATTTATTGTTTGTGCTCCTACACAAAAATAGAATCTAAGATATGAATAGGATCATCATAATCATTCATCTTAACATCATTATTAACATTAACTTCTTCTAACACATCAGGCATAGGTTGGTCAAAAGAAGGTAAAGAACTTTAAAGAACATAGGCACGGGCCTTAGCTTGAGCCTGACACTTCTTACAACATTCATTGGTAGATTGGTTATGTTTTATCTTATTTGAAATATGTTGAGAACTAGGAGGAACAACCACCGATTCCTTCATAGGTTCTATAGGAGGATTAGTAGAATTCTCAGTAGGCTGAAAAGAAACACTAGAAAATTTATTAACAGAACTAGAAGCCATGGATAAAGGAGGGATGGAAGGCTTAGGAAAAATACCATGGTTAAGATCCATCTGAGCCATGCTTAACTCAACAATATTGTGATTCTTATAGGCTTGATATGAATGAAAAAGGTTATCAGGTCGAGAAGGACATGAATTAGGTAATGAAGGACAGAAGAAGTCAAGGGTAGCACAATCCCTACGCCTAGAAGGTTGATATAAACTATGATTAATTGTTTTGACTTCTTCATCGTGAATGAATTTAATATACTTATGGATAGGAGAAGAAATAGCATGCATGCCATTCAACCAAGGAAAACCAAGCTTAACTTGAAATTGATTAAAAGTAGGGACAACAACGAAGGTAGTGTCCACAACTTTACCACAAAGTTCAATAGGCAAGTTAATAGAACCAAATGATAGATAGAGAAAACCATTACAAGTTTGGATCCACACATTAGATGTATCATAACAATCACATTTTAAGTTATTCATAAAAAGGTTTTCTTCAGTAATAACATTGACTAAGGATGTAGGATCAACAAGACAACCACACATAGGTATCTTAGAAATCCTAGCATAAATGTAGAGGGGACCATCTGAAGATTTAATAGTCTCATAATCATCAAAGGTGATAAATAGTTCCCTAGGTCTTTTATTCTTAGGTTTTTTTCAAGGTTTAGGTTGAGGTGTAACTTGACGTTGAGGTTGAGATTGAGGCTAGGTTGGAAATATAGGTTGAGACAAAACAACATGCTCCACATGGTTAACAATATTATTGAGATCATCCATCTTTGAATCATAAACAATATCCAAAGAAGATGGCTGAACAATGGTATTAGTATCATGTGTAGGCAAAGGATTCCTATAGATTTGGAGGTTTTTATTAGGAGGAGAGACAGCTTTATTCATACTACCATCAAAATTATCAATAGATAAAGCATTAGAATCAATTAAGTCTTGAATCTTATGTTTTACAGAATAGCACTTCTCAGTATCATGGCCATTCTGACGATGGTATTGACAAAAGGCTTTGGAATCAAAGGATTTGGATGCCATCATACTAGGTAAAAGAGGTTGAATAGGAGGTAAAGTAATCATATTAGCATTCAACAATTTACTCATAATAGAATGTAAAGATTTAGCAAGAGGAGTACACATATGATTCAAATGAAAAGTAGTGGATGTAGAAGTGGCATTCTTGGATGCAATAGCAACTTGATCAGAAATTGCATTAGCTTGCTTATTTATCTTGACATAGTTGTTAGGTTTTTTAAACTTGTTGGCATTAGGAACAACATCACTCTTATCAACTGTAATAGGAGCCATTAGAGTGTTTCTCTCAAATTGACTCACTTGTAATTGATAATGATGAAGCACTACACAAAGTTGTTAAAAAAAGGTAAATTTAGTAAGCATAATCTTATCTCTAATATCCTTTTGTAAACTTGAAATAAACATATGTTGAATATCAATATCAGGAACAAGATAAGAAATTTGAGCATACAAATGCTTAAATCTACCAATAAATCTAGTATTTTGTTTACAATGCATCAAATCAATTAAGGACACTTGCAGACCAATGTTATTTTGGAACTATTTGATAAAGGCATTAGAAAGTTTTGGAAAAGAATCAATAGTATAAGGAGGCAAGGAACAATACCATTGCAAGGCCTTATCACAAAAATTTCTAGCAAACAACTTGGCTAAAATCCTATGGTCATGAGCATAGTCACTACAAAGGATTTGAAATGTTTTAACATGAGTGACAGGGTCTCCCTTACCATTGTAATTCTCAAGATGAGGCATATCGGCTCGCTGAGGAAAAGGAGAATGAATAATGTCTAGGGATAAAGGACTATCCATGTCACATGTAGGAATACTAAACTTAGATTGAGTTAAGGATGCAAGTTTTTTTTGTAAAGAGGACACAGTTTGAGCCAGACTAATGATTGTGGAATCATTAGAAGAAATAGGAGGCATAGAAATATTAGAAACACTAGGGAAAGTGTAGGAAACAATAGGAATAGAAGGCACAACTGGTGGAACACTTGGAACCACAGTTGGAAGAGGGTTGGAATAGGTAAAAGGAAAACTATGATAAGAAGGTTGTGAGGTAGGTAGAGACACTAGTGGAACACTCACAGGAAGAGATGGAATAGATGTAGTCACCAAAGGAGGAGTATAAGTAGGAATGCTAGGTAAAGGAATGGAAGAAGGTTCCACACTAGTAACAAGAGGAGTGAATCCTATTTCTTGAGCTTCTTGAGCTAAATTTTTAACATTTAAATGCACAAGATGAGTGATACCACAAAAGAGATTAACACCTTGATCACTATCCCAAAGAAATTTCTTAAGAGCCTCTATAGCTTTAATAGAATCTTGATTATGGTTTTCTTGAATAAGCCAATTTCCCATTTTATCAAGTTCAATTGAAATTTTTTGGACTTGTTCAGGAGGAACTCTTAAAGAATCATCCTCTTCATGAGATGAGTGAGAAGATTTATGCTCCATAGTAGGATTGGAATCATGAGTAATCAAATTTTCATCTAGAATCCTAAGGAAAAGAGAGGAAGACTCAAGATCAAAGGAACCCATAAGTCTGGGACTTCTTCTAACCGGGATATTATAAGTAGGACTAGAGGTAGTAAAGCTCATATACCAATGCAATGAAAATGAACTAAATTAGGAAAACACAAGGCATGAACAAATAAATGCTTTTGTATTTTTTCTTTATATGATTTTTTTGTTTTATTTTTGAAATGTAAATGCAAGCACATAAACAAAGGCTAATCTAAAATACATGCAAGATCTAACATCAAAAAATAAAGAGTTGTCTATCATGGGTTCACCAAAATGTAAGATGTGAAAATGTGTGTAGTGTTTGCCAAAATGTAATGAAAATAATATATCCTTTATGAATAGAGGAGTTGGGGAAGGTAAGATCTTCTTCTTAACCCCGAATTCCCAAAAGAAAGATCCAAATTGATTAACCACAAGAAAATGGTCAATGCATAAATGAATCAATCGATGAAGAATATGAAGAAAGAGGAAAAACTTACATTCTGTTATAGAAGAGAGTATTAAAATCTTAATTAAATTGAAGAAAAATACTAACCTCAAAGTATAACAGATCTGGAAATTGTTCTTTTCTGGTGTCTGTACTGAGTTTTTGGAAATTCTGCAACCGAATCTGAAATAGAAACACAGAGATAGAGAAAACCCATAAATCTTTTCCTTTTCTGAACCAAGTTGACCTTGACCCAAATAAAGGTCAACCTTAACCCCTTTATGTCAACCTTGACATGCATTGCTCCGACAGAAATTTTGTTCATGGATCTTGAAAGTTTGCCAAAAAGGGTATCTAAATCTACTCTGTAATTCGTTGTTCCACACCTGTTCCTACAAGAAAAATGGTTTTTTTGTTTGGATGAGGGGTTTGCCTTGGTCAAACCTTGGTTTTGGAATTAACCTTGAAATTTAATTGAAATTGTAGAAATAAACAAAGTAAATGGAATAATTCACCTTGCTTATGTTGAAACCCTTGTGGAGGATTTGAATCCTTGAATCCACAACTATGGATGCTCCAAATGAATGTAGAATTGTAGGATGTAAGATGTCTCAAATTAATTTCCTTTAGATCTTCAACACCAATCTTGAATGGATCTTGGAATAGGAAGAAGCTTGAATGGATATGGATGGAGAAATCTTCAACAAGAGGGCTCCATAGAGCTTGAATCCTTCAGTGGCTACTAATGGATCTCCTTGATGAATTGGATCTTGAATGCTTGAACACTTGAATACTTGAATGCATGAACACTTGAATACTTGAATTCTTGAATGCTTGATTGATAATTGCTTGATTATGTTTTTCAATGGTCACTTGAATTGAAATGAGAGGAGAAGGCTTCCTTATATACTGATCTAGGGCACAAACTTCTAGGGAGGATAACATAGGAGAAATAAATTCTCATTAAGCATATACCCTTAGAAGTGGACCTAAATTAAATATCATTTAAAATTTTACCATTTCAAAGCCCGAAACAGCCAACCTGAAAGTGGGAAATAATTCTTTCTAAAACCCGACATCTAGAAACCTTCAAAATTTGAAATTTGGATCCTAGGTTAGGGTATAGATCGACCCTGACCTAGGTCAAGGTCAAGGTTGACCTTGACCTAGAAGTTTGACCTTGACCCTGAGGTCAAGAACCTCAAATTCTTAGAGTAGGATGCCAAAAATAGGTAGAAAAGAAGTGGAAAATAGGGTAGGATAAGGGAAAAAGCCAGATCCAAGTCAAAGACCCATTCAATGTGTTAACATGACCCCAAACCACTTAATCGGAGGGCTAAACCAGTCCTAAATGGAAGTTCTTCCATTTTTTGATGATACAGATATCAAGGAAATGTAAAAGATCTAGCATTAAATGAAGAAGAGATCTATTAGCCAAGTCTTGAAAATTTTGTCTAAACTCGACACAATCACAAAGGGAATGTTTGTTACTATGAAGAAAGAAACATGAAAACTCACCATTGATAGTATTTTGATTATTTGGAAAACTTTTATAAGGGAATCATATTCTAGATTTATATTTGATACTCCAACATATTCTTTTGGCCAAAGCTAAGCAGTCTTCAAAATGTGATGTATGGGTAAAAGAATATCAAGAGGAGGTTTTGGTTGAGATGAAGATGGTAAAGGATTAACATGAGTTATAGAAGCTATAGCACCATTGTTAGATAGTTTAGAAGGATAAATAGGGACCATAATGTGTTATTCATTTATACCAAGTCCTAATTCATTACATCCTTGTTGAGTGGAAGATTCATCTTGAGATTTATGTGAGTGTGTTGTATGAAGCACAATAGAGAGATGAATGTTCTCCTTTGGGAGATCCCTATCACTATTCTTATCACCTTTAAGTTGTGAAGAAGATGAAGGATTGTCCAAAGTGTCATGTCTACTCAAAAATCTTGGAAATAAATTATCTAGATAATTTCTAACATCTAGGTTATAAATAGTGTCTGGATATATATATGGAAGTTTCTAGGGTCATCAAAGGAACTATCCACTTTGAGACTATCCACTAGGGTAGGTTAAGTGGGAGAAGATATAGGCCTCACTATAATGGAATCACTAGGAGCTAGATCTCTATCATCAAGATTAGTAGGAATTATAGGAATAGGACTAGGAGGATCCACCAAGATCCTTGTGTTATCTATATAAGCCATGTATCTAGTTAATATTTGAAGAAATATACGTCCAATATTGATAAAGGTCTTGAAATGTGCCTTATAGGAAGGGGAATTTTTTTTAATCTGATATTGTTATATGTAACGATACCATGAAAGAATACAAATAAAATGAAAAGTAAGAAACTATGATTCATTTCGTGTATTTGATAAAAAGAAGTAAGAAGGAATGTAATGACATAGGTTATTACACACCAATCCAATTTAGAGAGTTCCATGTTTTAAGAAACACACAACTAGATCTAAAAAAAGGATTGTAATAAAGGTAAGATCTAAGGGAAATAATAGCTAACCACCTATAAAATCTTATATAGGTGGTTAGATATTTTATAAGATTTTAGA